>JAMKCH010032326.1:0-15476 GCA_023653785.1 Ophioderma brevispina | reverse complement strand
TAACCCTTCACCAATCCTTTTCTTAATAGCCCAAATCCAAGAGCTTTCGGGGGCTCCGCCCCCTGACTCCGGCAGGGGGCTCTGCTCATGCACCGCATCCATTAAAGGATTGGTGCTAGCTATAAGTGTAGAGTTTCCCCTTCACGGTACAGCTTATACTGCCCGCAATCAGTGGAGCAAATTTAGAAACCAGTCTTTTCTTTGAATTAGTTAACCATTACCCCTCAAAAAGTGGTAATCTTGGAGGTTCTGAATAGCTGAATCCAAGAGCTTCCGGGGGCTCATCCCCCTGGACCCCCCGAAGGGCTCTGCTCCTGCAACCACACCCTTAAACATTGGGCCTGCTCGCTATATGCAATTCGCTTTGGCAGTACAAGCTTTACATGTATACTGCCTCAGTGGAGCAAAGTTAGAACCAGTCTTTACTCGGTCTTTACTTGAATTGGTTATTATTTACCTCCTCAAACATTGGACAGGAACGTCGAATGTGTAGTTAGGCCTGTTTATTCCGCGGTACCTTTCTTTGTCAAATTGCTGAGGAGTGGGTACCTCAGGGTTTTATAGCATTGCTGTCGTGACATTGGAAGGAAAATGGAATTTGGATACAATAAATATTTGGAATACTTTGATTTTGGAATTGGAATAAATAGGTGACTAACTCCTCCTGGCAATGTGCGCCACATTCATATCGCTTTGCTTTATGTGTTTTCATTTCTCGGGTGGTAATTAGGGTATACGCGCGTATACGGAAAAAATAGTAATTAGGGTATACGCGGTTATGGCAAGCCGTAAAGGCCATAACGTATTGCCGCAACGAGTTGCGACATTTCGGCAACGCGTTTGCAAGAAAGTCAAACGCGGTTGAGGAGGCGTCTGCCACTTAGAATGACCGATTCTGTGACGTATTTCAAAAATTAGACCCACAACGCGTTGCAACGTATCTAGCAACGCGTTGTGCAAACTCACAACGCGTTGCAGCAAGCCTTCACAACGCATTGCGGGCTTCACCACGCGTTGTGACCCTTCACACGCGTGCGAAGGTTCCACAAGCCCTAAGGGTCTAACGTATTGCCGCAACGCGTTGTGTGAAAGTAGCAACGCGTTGCGACATTTCGGCAACGCGTTGCGGCCACGTCCAATCAAAATCATGAATTTCTTGTGACGTATTTCAAAAATAGATCAACAAACGCGTTGCGGCAATACTATGACTCCTGGTACGGCCTTCACAACGCGTTGCAATCCCTCACAACGCGTTTTGCGAGCTGTCACAACGCGTTGTAAACTTCATAACGCGTTGTGAAGTTTGTGAAGGCAATAAGGGTCATAACGTTTGCCGCAACGCGTTGTGAAGGGTTGCAACGCGTTGTGAAAGTCACAACGCGTTGTGAGATAATATTTTTGACATACGTCACGAATTCATGATTTGATTGGCCTACACCGCACGCGTTGCCGAATGTCGCAACGCGTTGTGACTTTCATCACACCGCGTTTCGGCAATACGTTATGACCCTTATGGCTTGTGTCTTTCGCAACGCGTTGTGAAGCTTGCAACGCGTTGTGAAGCTCGCAAACGCGTTTGAGGTTTGCAACGCGTTGCAAAGTATCTAGCAACGCCGTTTTTGGGTTGGGTCTATTTTTTGAATACGTCACAGAAATTCATGATTTGATTGGCCTACACCGCAAACGCGTTGCCGAAATGTCGCACGCAACGCTTGCAGCTCACAACGCGTTGTAAACTTCACAACGCGTTAGTGAAGGCAATAAGGTCATAACGTATTGCCGCAACGCGTTGTGAGGGTTGCAACCCGGGGGCCGTTTTTGTGAAAGTCACAGACGCGGTTGTGATTTATTTTTTGAAATAACGTACAGAAATTCATGAATTTGATTGGCCGACACCGCCAACGCGTTGCCGAAATGTTGAAACGCGTTGTACCTTTCTCACAACGCGTTACGACAATGCGTTTATGTCCTTTATGCTTTTTCCATATACGGCGAGTAGCTAATGTGTGTATGTCCCATTTAAGTAACCTTGCGTCTTCTCCTTGGTGGTTTGAAACTTTCTACGTAAGGAGTATAAGCAAAATGATATACGTAAAAAACAAATCCACAGATCATGGTCGACAGAACTAATAATTTAATTAATTATTGTCTCAAACAGCACTTCATATTTCCCAACTGCTATCAAAATTCTATTCTAATTTTATACAACAATGTGGTAAAATATACAGCTAGAGTACCAACTGACTGCCATAGTTATAGTACTATATTTTGTAGTCTTCAGCATATCTCACTACATGTGCCAGTACAGGGTGTCCCAGAAAGAATTTACACCCTTTTTTGGTGACCATAACTTCAAAAGTGAGTATCCATTTGAAAATTTAAAAAGAAATCTTCAAACCACAATATTTTTCAGTATTCTAATGCAAACAGCACTTGATTCGGTTTTCAAGTTTTGAAGAATAAGCGATTATGTAACACATATCAATGGACACTTCCTTCCGAGTTTGGTAATAAAGTGATTCCGACAGAAAGGCGAGGAAAAAATCAATACTTCTTTCATTTTCTTTTCATTTTATTTCTTAAAACAAATAAGATATTAGATTTTGGCACCAGGTTCAACCTATTTCACATATATTTACAAAAGAATTTACATCTTTTATTTTTCACATTAAAAATTGGAAGAAAATTGAAGAATGTCAGTGACATCTTCAGTATTTTTGACAAATTAATGTTAATAAACCATGGCTGTCTTCAATCCCTTTTCATTTAATTGAAATTGCATATCATCAAGCAGTTTCTAAAAGAAGTTATGCTTGAAATTACTATTGAAAACGAAGTACATTTGAGATTCCAACAGTTGGTGCAATTATAAAAATCTAAGAAACGGTTTCAATCAAACCACCAAATAATTCACCTTTTTCCGTTTGAGAATTGATTCAGATTATGTAGATTTTCCGTTTTAATAATAAAATGCATTCAGATTTGTATATCCAGCATGCCAACAAATGCAAAGTATTTTTGGCACATTGTTACATCTGCAACTTGTCTTGGATTTGATGAAGACTTCGTCTGATAACTGCAATGTTCTGTAAAGTTGGGGCGGTTCTCCGCCTTCCATCTGCGACTCTGTTCAATTTTGACTTGTACCATTTTCACGAACTCTTAATCCTAGATTCCTGCCTGACGCAGAGGAATTTGGACCAGTTTCGGCATATCGGAAAACCACAAACGCCCTTTGTATTGGCGATAAATGTTGACCAACCATCTTTTCTAGTGCGAGTACTTCAATATAACACGAGTATAGATTCACACGCGGGAATTTTAAATTTGCACTCAATCACGCCTTGATTATTTTAATGTAGAATCCACCATCTATTGGAATAGTATGTCTAAATTTGAATAAGAAACTTTGTGAATAATCTTATTTGTTCAGTTTAGCCACCTGTTAAAGCCTTGATTAAAACTGCTCAATTCTTCTATGCATACCGACCCCTATTTCAACTAACACTATTTCACATTTTCTACCGATTTTAATTTGGTGTTGTTTTCTAATAAGATGATCATTCCTGTTATTTTACATGTTTTGTTTTTCTTGTGGATTTTTGTGTTATAATTGTCACGGTAATTGTTTATGACTATAATAACACAAACAAATGGCATTGAACTCACAAAATATTAAACAAAGGCCGGTTCTTTGGGAATGAAAAGAAAAGACAGCTTGAACAGATTTTAAAAAAAAAACACAAGTTAATCGCAGTATAGTTAACATCAAATCTGCTTTATATTGTTAGCAAACTTGGAATGAGTGTCCATGTGACATTTGTTTACATAATCGCTTATTTCTTCCAAACTACTGAACCGAATCGATTGATGTTTACATCCAAAATGTTTCAAAAGGAATTGTGGTTTAAGATTCTTTTTAAATTTCTCAAATGTGATCCTTACCTTTGAAGTTATGGTCGCCTATAGTTGAGGTTTAATTCTTTTTCTGAGACACCCTGTATAGTATAGTAAGTACATCATAGTATCACAGTATATTACAATATTAGATCGCCTACATGTATACACATATTTGCTCATGAGCATGCACATCTATAAATAGATTCAAAATTTACCCTCTTAGTTATAATAACACCACAATTGAATAGCCTGTAGCCACCACACACCGTTTGCATGCTTTTTTAACCTGTACTGATGTGTAGTCAACAAAAACTCGCTTGCAATATGGTCAATTTAACTACCCCCCCAGGCATCAAACCTGGTACTTGCACGTCTACAGCAATTTCAAATGGCAGTTTGACCCAGCCATTTGACCTTGTCATTGACCATACATGTAAGTACAATTTAAGCATACTTCTATACATACACTGAATCCAATAATAAAAGTAAGCACATCGCAAGTACATCCTGAAACCCTTGGGTAAACTCTAATTCCAAGTAGGCACATTGCAAATACACCCTGTTGCTTCAGGAAAATCTAAGTAAAAAAATAAGCACATTGCAAGTACATCCTAGTGGTTAAGGAACCTAAGATCCAGATAAGTACATTTTAAGCACAAAGTAAGTACATGTAAGCACATTTCATATAATTTTTATTCCAATTTTGTCTAAGTCCCAGATAAGTCTTGTAAGCTCAAATTAGTACATTCAACCGTGATAAAGATAGAATAAGTAAACAATAGTCCCTATAAGTACAATGTAACACATTCAAATGTATTGTATTTTACAAAAAATACCTGGGTTTTACTTTTGAAATGGGTGGTTATTAAGCGTTTTATGTCCACGTGGCAACCGGCCTGTGATCTTAAGAACACAATTACGTGACGATATGCGAAGATTGTGCCCCGAAGATATCAATCTTTGCACGCAACAGTTTGCAGATGATTTTGAGAGCACCGTTCTATTTTAACACACTCGTAACATTTTAAAATGGTCCTTGAGAATGATTGAACGCGAGCATAACATCTTTATTACCTCACGCCATTAAGACTACTTAATTTTATGTTATAACACCAATGTAACATTGTTATTTATTTTGTATTTTCATCAATCTTTCATTTTAAAAAAACACACAAAAGATTGTACACAAAACCCAGGACACAGTCTGGGCAGACCAGACACGGGCAGGGTGTAACAATATTACAGAGCAGTGGATAAATATATTACAATATATAAAAAACGACAAAACAAGTGTCGGAAAAAAATTGGAAGTCCTGGAGAAGGGTTAGCAGAATGTAGTGGGAGTTTCCAAAGGTTCAAACGGGGTTTCCAGATGGTATAGCTCGAAATTTAGAGCAATTGCTAAGCTCATTTTCAGGGTTTGCATCTTCCGACCAGCATGGAAAAACGAACATAACCGTTCGCATATCCGTAGTGATGAGCCTCACGGTACCGATTTCAAACACACTTTGTTTTTTTTTTTGTTTTAGAGCTCGCTATAACCCTTTTGGTTAAGGTCGTCAACCAGGTCAGCGTATTTTGATTCTTATAAGAATGGGCTTTTCAATATTGGTACTCGAACGGAACGTGAGCTCAACAAGGTCAATCCTGACACCGTCTTGTATTACAAACCATATCTGGCTTTAAGTTGGTACCATAATATTTTGGAGGAATGGACCCACCACAGGTGAATAACCCGTAGGTCGGCAAAAGGACGGGGGGCAGAATGAGCATAGCTTTACGCGTTATCATATGGAGATAAAAAGAATTAGTCGCCAGGTCAACCGCCCTTGTTCAAGAGACACTGCGCGAGAATTCAGAACATGATTAAGAGTCTATTTCCACAGACTTACATTATCAGTAGATCTTTTGCCCCCTAGTTACGAATTACTTAGGGTGGAGAAAAATCAATGACGGCCCGAGTTTCAAAACTAAGTACACCCTTCGGAAGGTTAAAGATAAGTGACTACCATGTAAGAGCGCAAGACTGGAGACCATAAACTTCAAAAGGTTGCCTTGTTGTAGCAAAGGACTGATGGAATCTTGCCAAAACTCTTCCTATTTTCGAAAATGATGCTCTTAATTCAGATTTAATTTTCACAATGACTGGTTATTAAATTTTTCAACAGCTGTATTATAGGTTAAGATGCCAATTGTTTGAAACCATGTTTCAACTCTTCCGTGTCCCACTGAAACTCACGCTCAGTTGCATTCTAAGAGGCATGGATCACTCGAGTATCGGCCTTGACCATACCACCGACCATACGCTATTACTATGCGACTTCCAAATACAAATCAGATACAGTTGGGATATCCAGGCCTATAGACTATGAGAAGGAGGGAGTTAGGCCGTTATACGCAAGGACCCAGCCATGAATTTCAAGCATTTGTATGAATATGGTCAAGCGTTGGAGTTGACCGTCGCTAGTTCGGCACAGTGAGCAGGATATCTCAGTGAAGGGACTGCATAGTAACATACAACGCAATTATATTCATACGAAGTTGTAGACGATTCTATGATTGTGAATATAAACAAGTCAATTGGTCTTTGATAGTATCAAAATATCTTAGTTTTACCCTTAAAGGTTAATTGTGCTTTTTTTTTCGGGAGCTTTGCAAAGACTCAGACAGAATCCAATTATTAAATGTGCAATATAGACCTGCCACTCCGAATAGGAGTGTTTAAATTAATGGCTGAGAGTACAAATTCATAGAGCTGTTATGTCAAAATCTCGTCATTCAATTTTTGATGTTTTTTTCTTTATCAGAGGTGATCAGGACAAAGTCGTTGCAAAGGGTAAAGTAATATAAACTGTACCCTCCAAATTATACAGGGTTTCTTTAGTTTTAAGAAACTGGACAATGGGATCGAACACAGAAAGAAAAAATTATAGGCGAATAAGGATCACCTTGAAAACACGGCCGCGCGAAAATTGAACGGGGCGGAGCGCCAGCCAGGATTTAACTCCACCTTGAAGTCTTGAGTAGAGATTCTGGACATACATGCCAATTGAATTAGGAATCATTATTGACGCTTCCAAAAGATAATGAATTAAATTAGGTTCGACGAGCCCGAAGGAGTCGGCCAGATCGAAGAATGTAGCATGTAGGGTTCTTTTTTTGTTTCTCGCATTAGCCATAAAGTTCATTCATCACAAATGTATGTTCGACGGCAACCATCTATTCATTTCAAATGCCTTTGGTTTTAGGATCCATCAGCCTTGTGCGAAGCATAAATCGGCGATTCTATGACAAAAATTGATGAACAATTTACCAACGCATGAAGTTAACGATATCATGCAGAAATTTATGGTCTGGTGTCTCGCCGGATTATGCATTGAGTGTAAATATGCTTCTGACCAAACTTAGCTGGTGTATCACAAAACCAACAATTTGAAAGAAATAGCAAGCAAATGGTGTGTTGATTGGAAACTTGCAGATGAGCGCCCATACATGAGTCAGTCGGGTCTGGCGGATGACGTAGCTTTCTTCTTTTTCAAATCATACGGAGGATCTTTGGTTTTGCTCTATGCTATTTGTCACCTCCCGCTCGTTTCGCTTATTTTTCTCTCTAGTTTGTTATACCGCTCGCCTCTGCTCATCCCGTAACTCCCCTGGTTCCATTGCTTGCGTTCGTTGTCTATCCCTCGCTTGGTAACACCTACATCCCTTTATTCCCCCGTCTACCGGTCTTTGCCATCCCCTATTTGCAAATCCCTACCCTATTTCGCCTTTAAGTTCCCTACCCCTATGCCTTCTTTATTTGATACTCCTGCCTGTCGCCTTCATCCCTTACTTTTTCCTTTTTTAGATGTTTCGTGTGTGATTACTTACCGTTGCGAATGGGGCTCATATTAAATGATTTGCCAGTCTCGTAATGTGTAGGTAAATATGGAAACCAGATTAAATTATCAAGATTGACTGGATTAGCGACGCCATATTTCATTGGAAAGTATGCAGTTGGCCAATCAGCATCAAGGGTCATGCATTTAAAAATGAAATAAAAACAAATTCAAGTATGAAAATGTAATTAGAATCTTCGATGTGTAAATTAAGAATGTGAGTAAGTCTATTGCGGAGATTGTTAACTGAATACGAATATTTAACGCCGTTGTTTTGATAAACACGCATGCATCAATTATCGATCTAAACGCCAATGTGTTTATTTTTGTAAAGCGAATTTACGCTTAGGTTTATGTCATCCTAAAAATTCTCAACGTTGGTGCGAGCTGGGGAAGAGGAATTTCAGCAACGTGTATTCTTGTTTGAAAATTGGGGCGCTCTGAAAAAGTGTTATTATTGACTTTAAGATTGCACGGTCAGACCTTTCCACACGCCGTAAGGAGGATGACCTGATTTAAGTCTATAAATGTTTCATCTTGCTAGAATGACCATCACCCACCCTTGTATATTCCAAACCCGTTTTTGACAGTGATGCTAAAAAGTGATTTTGTTATCCCCATAGAGTGGGGGTAAAATTCATATTGGCGCGACCACATGGCCATTTTTCGCTCATAACATCCAAACTAACGCACCTTTAGCCCTCTGATTTACCAATCAAAAATGATGAAAAAATAGTAGCTAATTTGACACCAAACTTTTGACCACTTAGGTAAAATCTTCGGTCCAGGGTGTGATGGCTATTAGCGAGCGGCCATCAAACAGGACTTTGCACGTGACCACCGTTGTAACATACTATCAGGACATTTCAATATGATTGTATCATATATCCTGTGATGCGTTCAAATGTTTTCTTCAAAGGATTTTCAAAGACTTATTTCCAAATTTGCAATATGCATGAGGCCATTCATATATAGAAAAATGTTGTATCACGCAGCTTTAAGGCAGATTCTTAATTTTGGTACTTCTGACCTTAAGCAGCAGACATGGAAACACTTTTGCCAATCTTGCTAAAGATGTTTAAAGAGACTGAGGAGATGCCACAAAGAGAGCGCCCCCCAATTTTGTTGAACCCCACTGGTTTTTGCATATTTGGAATGTTACCAATGTATTAGATCACACCTGAAGTGGAATTAGCCGATTAACCGCTTATGCAAGAAGGGATGCTTCGTACTTTTGTGTTCTTGGGGAAATACGATACAGGCAAGTTCAAAGACAAGATTTGTTGTTTGTCTTTTGTATTGTTTGTTCAATAAATCTTCGAAACGTTCTAGGTAGCGTTTACGTCCGATCAGTGAAAAATGAGAGAAAATTTGTGTCCTCAAAAATCTCTTCTGTCGTTAAAGGCGATATTGGTTGTGCAAACATCGCTGTACAATAATCAGGGCATTGGACAATTATGTAAAATTATATTGCCCGGGGACGAGCTGTGGATCAAAAAATGTTCTAGCAAAGGATTAAAAAAAAAGTGAAATAATAGCAGGAATTTCAAGGTCACTCCAACTTGGGTGTTTTCCTAACATATAACAACAACAACAACCAAATTGGTATCGTACATGGATGGCGAGTGGGATATATTGGTCACGTGATCGTGAACAATATCGTCATCATGTGAAATCATTGCATTGTAGGAAACGTTAACTATCGTGGTGACATACTGATCACACAAAACTGACACTACATTGGAAAATCAGCATTAAACTTGTAGGCATAATGCAAATAAAAAAATGAAGTACTTCGAGGACGCTTTCAACCTGAAAAGAAAATTCTTCCCAGCTGTTATATAGTACTTGGTTCTAAAATGAGAACACAATTTGTTTAGTAAACACATTTCTAGTTCAAAGTTAATTACTTTTGCTGCAGGGTTTACGAACCATCGCTAAAATAAATAACTCGGACGAGTACCTCTGACATTTGCTAGTCGGGCAAAAAGTACAAACGGATTGAGCCGCACATCCATCAATTCTTTGTTTCAGTGAAGCGGTTGTCCTTTAATAGTTAGTAGAACTCGCATTTTGTATATCAACGTGCTGTTGTAAAACAAGCATATTTATTTATAGAGTGGACATTACCCTCGTCTACCGAAGGGGGCATCCCCCCCCTCATTCCGGTTTTTTCCCCGGCTTGCTAAAACCCCCCTTTTTGGTGACAAATTATTTAATGTAATTGTCAATTGACATGTTCCGCTCCTTTTCATCCAAAAACAAACATCCACCGGGGTACAGGTAAGATACAGGGTGATCCCAAAGTGATGGGGGGGGGTGGCAAACCCCTTTTGGGAGAGAAGTACCAACATGCCTAGCACAACACAGGAATATCACAGACACTTGATTTGGTACCAATAGATAGCTATGGTCCTCCTCTTTCAACTGATACCAAAATGAGTACCAACATGCCTAGCATTACGTCACAATGACATCATAAAGTTCGCATGTCAGCAAAACTGTCAATTTTCATAGACACACATAGGGGAAAATTCAACTTTTCGCCAAAAAAGTTAGAAATATCCGATTTTCATACGGTTTTTGACTCTATTTGATGGGAAATTGCGAAATATAGATTTTTTCCCTAAATTCAGTATTTTCGGACTTTCCTCAACATATGACGTCTAGTGACGTCATAATGGGGGTGTTGGTACTTATTTTGGTACCAATGGAAAGAAGAAACTCTAAGCTATCCTTTGATACCAAATTCACAGGAATCGGATGTTTAGTAACGAAAATTACAGGGGGGTGGTAACCACCCACCCCACTCCGGGAGTTTGTTACAAAAAATGGCCCAGGTAGACGAGGATTAATGTCAATTTAAAGTCAATTCGTTCATTATTCTGATGATAAAACTACATGATTTTTTTCATGCATATTGTGATTTCGAAAGGGTTCACAATACAAAGTGATTAAGTGCAAATACCGACCTTTAGTTAAAAGGCGGTATAGCCCAATAAATAGTCCAGGACCACCTGGGGGTAAATGCTCGGATGTTGTTGAAAGTGGTGTCCTACTGAATGAGAACATACATTTACGTGATTTGTGATATCACCATTGGATATCAGGGAGAGGTTTGGTGACCCATAGGACCATGTAACCCTTGCTACAGTTTGCTAGGTAATTAGCCAACCAAAAGTCGTCAAACACACTGTAAAAATATTACGTTTTGGATCCTGTGAGACATTACAAACAACTTATCACCGTTTAACTAAATCTGAGCATTGGGTATTAATAACCCCTGGTGACCTTGGACCATTATGGGCTCTTAGCGGTAACTAAAGTCGGAACTAGGCAAATTTAATATTTTTCTTCTAATCCTTATGAGGAGACGAAACAGGCCCAATGTACATTAAACACAATTTGAATCGATTTTTAATTTTTTTTTTCCTGTAGTAATATTTTCCCCATGGCAAGGGAGGAAGCGTCCGAAAATTTGACCCCATCATTATCCGAGAGTCTGGTCCCTATAAACCCTTCGTCGACCTGAGCCATTTTGTTCTGTAACACAAATTGCCGAAGGGGTGGGGGGGGTTACCACCCCCCCCCCGTGATTTCGTTAAGAACACCCGATTCTGTAAATTTGGTACAAGGATAGCTTAGGTTCTTACGTTACCATGGTACCAAAATAAGTATAACATCCCCCATTATGACGTCACCCTGACGTCATATGTTGAGGAAGTACGACAATCCTGAAATTCGGGTGGAGAAAAATGATATTCCCAATTTAGGACTCAAAAACACCTTATTATAGCTATAAATGCTGCATTTATATAAAAACTAGTCATTTCCCATAAAGTAAGAATAATAATAATATAGTATCGCAGAGATTTATATACGAGCCTTTCTCGCTATTGGCGCTTAAGCGCTTTCACAAATGGCAGCGACATTGGCCAACCATACCATAAACCATTGGCATCATTTCAAGGGATGCAGCAGATCGGGATCAGCGCTTTCCCTATCAGCCAACATACATCGAGATAACCCACGCAGCCGGGATTCAGCTCCAAATATCGCATGGGTAAATCGGGCAAATAAGCGCTTAGTTTCTTGTCCAGGAAATTACAAGACATCTGAATCTCACAGGGCTCAAACGCCAACGCCTGAAACGATGATGATCATACACTAGATTTCGATCGAGTCGAGAGAAGTCCAAAAAACCGCATAGAGGTTCCAAAACTTGCATGAAAATTTCTGATTTCCCTAACCTTTTTTGCGAAAAATTACTTGAATTTTTCACACTGTGTGTGTCTATGGAATGGCAGTTTTGCTTAGACACTGCGAACTTTATTACGTCATTGTGACGTAATGCTTACATGGTGTACCTCATTTTGTATCAATGGAAAGAGGGACCATACGCTATCTCTGGTACCAAAATCAGTGCCTGAGTGATTTTCCTGTAGCATGTTATATTTCTCTTCCGAAGGGGGGTGGTTCCCACCCCCACCCCCTATCCATCACTTTAAGGGATTTCCACCCACCGGTAATCTTAACTATAACCCCGGTGGATGTTTATTTTTGGATTACAAGGGAGCGGAACATGACAATTGACAAATACTAAAATAATTTGAGCACCAAAAGGTTTTTTATACAATCCGGGGAAAACAACCGAAGGGGGGGGGGGTGGTAACCACCCCCTTCGCGTAGACGAGGTTTTGAATGAACAACAGCAGAAAATCAATTTTAGCACAAAATCCTATGGACTGTTCATCATGTGACATATCAAACCACACTATTAATTGAGCTAACCACATCTAAGCTTAATTGACCTATTTTTTTTTGACCAGTTTCGATATTTGCAACGTATCATAAAACAGCTCTCTCAATAGTCCCTGTGGTAGCCCCAATTCCTTACAAAAGATCGCCCTCCAAAATGTTTTCATTGTTCTTGGTAGAACATTGACAAGCTGGATTCCAAATCTTGATGAGGGAAGTTTTTATCCTTGACCTTTTGAAATAGGGAAATGGTAAATTAACAAGGGGCCCAATTTTTTGTAAATGTTTCACATGGGTTTAAAAAGGTGTATAGGCATGTTCATAAACGGAATCTCAGGCTTAAAACTCATAGAGGTATTCACCACCGGTCCCTCACCAACCCTACGTCGTTCCTGTACAAAATGGGAGCGATGAAAACGTAATTTGCCTCAATGGAACATCTCAGGGAATTACAGCTTAATATTTCTGCTTGAAGATCAGATCTTCTACCCGAGCGGTAATGAAATTAAGTAGTATCGATCACCCAAAAGACGAGGCTACTTGATCGAGACGACCCAGCATGCACCGTGCCTGGAGATCATGGCACTTCTTTCCGTCATGTGTAAATGTAAGAATAAAAATGGTATATCAGATCATAATAAAAGTTTGATACTCCTAGAGATTATACTAATATTGGATAGTTTTGATAGTTTATGTATAGTACAGTATAGGCATGTGCAAGTGCAATTAGGGATTGATTAAAAACACCCTCTGGGTTTTCTGTAGAATTAGTTCCTGCTAAGGACAAAGACAACCCAAAATGATACAAAACCTATATTTCACAGGATGTAATAAATTAAATATTTACTCTAGTCAGTTTGATCGACTGATCGACTTCATAACTGCGTGAGGTACGATATCTAGATCTACATGCCGTAATCAAATTATGGTATTCTTTCCACCAATATCGCTAAAGTATCAAATCTAAAACAACTTTGTATATGCCATGTATTACATATCTGAGTCTTATAGATGGAATACATCTATAAGAATAAGGAATGTTTGAACTTCAGGGCAATAAAACTAAGCACAGTTTGTATTCTGCTCCCCATCGTCTATATCTCCTTTGTCGAAAAAAGAAATAAACTAGACCTGTGAACAGATCTAATTTACAGACGGCCGTATTGGCCGAATGGATGGTGATCCCCTTAATACCCCTTGAGGTGACTTGACCTTTGACCCTGGCAATTCACCCATATGTCACAAATGTCATATTAAATGTATTTTACATGTTAACAACTTTACAGGATCAATATTATTTAGTTGCAACTCAATCCAAGCATGTAAGCGAATTGACCGTTTCTACCCCAAACTGGACCCCTGGGTCACGAATAGGGTCAACTGTTATATTTTTATGTTATTTATGATATCCCGAGGATATTCTGTCAAATTTCAGTTCAATGGGAGTGTTTGATAAATTTGATCCTTGACCTGGAAACTTTGTACTTTGGGGTCGAGACTATCATAGACCTCTTCTACTATAATGTTACATCACTCTAGTAATAACGGGGCTTATCTGTCCTCTAGAGGATGAGATAAATCCATTTGGCTTATTTTTAACAGTTTTTTGGAAAATGACCTTTGGACACCTTATGAACTTTGATCAGGTATAAAAAAAAACGAGGTACACATACAAAAATGCATTGTTCCAATACAAATAAAAAAAATTTACTATGCTTAGTCTGGAGATAAAATTCTTGAATTATGTACCTTAAAACCGGAAAAATGACGGAAAATGAACCTTGACCTCCAAAATAAAAATACCTTGCATCAACAGGTAACATTGATGCATATCTGTAACTGAATCACTGTACTATGTTTGAGTTTGAGATAAAAATTTTTTAATATTGTTATTTTGATATTTTTGGTTTGACCGGAAGTGACCCCTAATGACCTTTGATCCTGAAAATGTGGACAACCCAAAGACCCTGCCTAGTAATACTACAATACATGTACTATAAATGACGTCACTCTGTTACGTAATTGTAAGGACAGCGAGTTTTTGAAATTCACAATTTTGGCTTCAAAACGGGAAAGCCCCCTTAATGACCTTGACTTCTTATCCTGAACACCCTAGATGAAGCATAGGGGGTTTTTGTGGGACAGTGGGTCCCTCTGACAAGTTTGGTTGATATCGGCGTAATCTGTAAAGAAGATAATTTTGAACAATTAAATTACCCTTATTGAAGCATGTGGCCGAGTCAAAGGTCAGGACAGGTGTCAGTCATATGACATAAATGGGACGGGTAAGCGGTCTTTTGACGTCTAGTCAAAAATAGTCAAATGAGTGACTGATCTAGGACGCAGTGAGTGTGCCAGAAGAAGAATAGAAAGAAGAACCCATCAAAAACCGAACAAGACGGCTGACGGCCGTCTTGTAACAACGAGAAGCATTTGTGGGAATCGTCATAAAAATACTCGAGCTCACTTGTCTACGGTTGGATGATTACGACCGCGTGCTTCGCGACCAGGTATACCTTCAGAGTAGATTATTTACGGTTCCAAGATTATACTGAGTGATAAAAAAAGCGGAGGCAATTACCTTTTTTGCCAGTAGGGTTTTATTTAAAATATAAGATGTATTATGAATGCGTTTGAACTACAGTCTTATAAATCCTCCTCTTTCATTTTGAAGGACAAACTTGTATCTTCAAAAGATACGGTAATTAATGCTGGAATTCAATAGACCACAAATCATAAACTCTACCAAAACAAATACAAAGAGGTGCAATAGAAGTATTCTCTTTTGATTCATGTATTCTCTTCTTTGAAAAGATTTAAATTAATTAATATAGCGGTTAGTTATAAGAGAAACGAGATAAATGTTATTAAGGTATGTAAAATACGTTTTTCAATATCAAGTGCAGACATTGCCGAATGTTAGAGGTCGCTTTTTCA
>JAMKCH010032325.1:0-34927 GCA_023653785.1 Ophioderma brevispina | reverse complement strand
AAGAAATTCTACTTGCTTTGTTATTGATGCAAAGCAGTGGGCAAATAATTGATTAATAAAATAGCATTAATACATTTTTTAAATAATGAATCAACAATTTTATGTCCGAGTCGTTAAACTTTGAGAGGCCCATAAATTCAAAACGGAATGGAATTTGGAATTATTTGACCCCTCCTCTGTAGCCCCATAAATGTACTTTGAATGCAATTGCAACAAAAATCTGAGGGGTGGGTTCCACACCTTGGTGTTGTGCATGGACTGACCCTCCTTAGAGACTGTTCAAGAGGTGGATGTGATAGAAACTCTCTTCTGGATTTAAGTCGGTTGTCAGCAGGTATACTGTCCAGGAACTAGGGTTGCTTCACATGGATACTTGGCAGCTACGCTATGCATGCTCGCTACGCTACGAGGATGTCTGGGGGAGCAATTCATGCTAGGATGTACAGGTTTTCCGTTAGTGGTGGGACGGAGGCATCCTGTGATAAGCCGGCAGGAGCCATTAACAGCTGGATCAAGCCTTGGCATGGGTTGATCTTTCCATACAGGGCAGGCATACTTGCACCTGAGTAGTACAGGGCAAGTGCCGTCGATCTTAGGGTATGTGGCGAGCACCCCCATCTTGGCCGTGGTTTGTTCAAGATGCGTATTGCGTGAAAATACGTTAATCTTCGTCTTCTAGAGTGGGTCTTCGAGAGGGGTCATGCTAATGAATGCCAGACCAAACGTGACTAAGAGAGTTTACAGAGGAGGGCGGCTCAATTTTCAAACAAATAGTGTTTTGCATGTAACCTAAGCTTGTCCCTATTACTAAATCACTGTGTGAAATAGCCCTAAGATTCAAATCGAAGTCCTTAATATATAACAAATAATCACATTTGTGATACAAATTCCGGATCCGGGAATTTTTTTTTTAACAGTATCCTATTATGTATAATATACATAAGTGGGTTTACAGTATGAAAACGAAAACATGGATTCATCTCAAACTTTGGAATTCCGCATTTTAGGTGACTATCTTAGGTCCTTTAGTTCTGCTGGCTATTACTTGAATTTGTTTTAGTTTATCCCCTTTGAAAAAGCTTGAAAGGAATCTTCGTATATTCTTGGGCCTATATGAAATCTATCTTGTGCCTATACTAAAGTTGACAGATTTTAAAGTGGAAAGGCGGTCCCCTTTGGGCCAAAGCTTTGCATGGGTAATGATCGGAAGTAAATACCTTGCAGCGCAAGCCGAGTTAGTGAGGATTGACGCCCAATTTTGTTATATAACCGAAATGTGACAATGATTGGTCGAATAGACGATACTTCCTGGCTAGAGAACAGAAAATTAAACACAACCCATTATTCTGACTTGGAACGTCACCCCCCCCCCCCCCCGCGTACGGGCTGATCATATTAGTATGTTAAGGAAATAATACAATTCAATGATTAAAAAGGCTACTGTATTTTGCGAACGAAACAGACGATCGCCCATTGGAGACACGCTTTATCCGTTATGTAGGCTATGTTACGTATTGCATGACGGAATAAGCTTTTAAATCCAATGGATCCCATCCTTGTCTTCTCCAAGCTATGCTTGCATCTTCCTTTTTCTCAAGCCGTAAGGTCACCTGTCACAAACCAAAATTTAGTGCTCTCCGAGACAATGATCACTGTCTACCGACCATGCTACCATGCGAGATTCGACGCCACAAGTGTCAATCCACTGTCCATGGTCTGGTCGTAAAATTAAAGAAAGTTACGTTCGTAGGCCCTAACTCTTTGTAGTTCAATATGAGCTTCAGTCAGTTCGCCTTTTTGAAGATCCTGCTATAGGATCGAAACGTTTGGCCCACATCCTCCTATACAGTTTACCACAGTCTGTCTTTATTTATTTGATCGAGAAAGTTTATCCGTTTTTTGCGCCTACGGGTACAGAGAAAAATTCGACAGTCGAATGCGTTGCAAAGACTTAACACTTTAAGTGACCAAGGGGGGGGGGGGTTTCCTAGGGACCCCAAACTTTGTTTCGCGCTTGGCCGCTTACGCGTGGGATTTGCGCCGAATTTTTTTGTAATTGTCGGAACTTTTAAAGCGCTTCTTTTCCTACCAAACTAATTTAAAATCGGCCAAGCCGTAAGAGTTAATTGTGGGGGGCCCATGGAACCCCCCCCCCCTTGGGCACTAACGGAAGTCATTTCTAATATTTTTAAAAAAATAAGAATAAGAAACCGAGAACCCAAAGCAATTTTTTTGGCTGATAAAGTCACACATACCATGTAAGTAAACACAGTATTAGTAACATAAAAAAAACATTAACCCTTATGTGCTGAAAACAACAATTTCATATGGATGTTGCCAAACCGTTACTGTACAAAACTCTATGGGAAAAATGACGTGTATTTCCAACACCGTAAAAAATACAGAGAATTCCCTAAAACTGCTAGATTTGTGTTTAAATAATTATTGGGTCTTTGCAGAAGAGATATCAACATAAATATAAGTTTCAAAATGTTTGGTGTAAGCGAAGGCTCATTTGAATTTTCCGTCTTTTTTTCCAATTTTCGCGTGTTTTTGAAAACAATGTTTTGCCACTAATTTGCAGCCAAAATAACAAATTTCATTTTTTTGTTGCTGATTGGTGTTGTTTATGACCCCTTCACATGTCGGTTATAAATTTCGTGCAAAAATTAATCGGGGAAAGGGCTTTCCTTAGGTGGGGGGGTCCATGGAACCCCCCTTGGGCACCATCGGGAGTGAAAAACTCCCTGTCACTTAATAGTCCGGGACTGGACCCCTGATATTTGAGTCTAGCTGCACTCACCTCTGGTAGAAAGCTGAAGTAAGTTTTTTAGATAGAAATCTGTCTCGCATACATTGGTTTGGATAATAAAAACTTCTGAAATGAGGGGCAAAAGATTTGATTATAAGTGTTTTGTTATGTACTGTCATGTCCATAGGTCAAATTTTGAGCGATTTTTAGGGGTAGGGGTAAACACTTTCGCGCTCACATTTCAAAATTGAACACAAATGATCCTCAAATGCTATCCTGAGTCAATTACAAAACGTTTTATAAGCTTGTTATGATTTTAAAAATCTGAGTTGAGTAATTGGGTAGTTATAGCCTTTGAAGTAATAAGTGGCATGTTGGGCAAATTTAGCAAATTTTGGTATGTTCCTATTTAAAATATGTTATCCCATAACATATACATGGCGAATTGAGCCAAGTTTGTCTTCTTATAAAATATAAACAATACTGGTTCAGTTTTTGGGAAAGTATTGGACAACCCAATTAATTGTTACTTTTTTAGTAAATGAGCTAATAGAAATAGCCTATTTTTTTCCCACAAAAAATGCTAAAAATCGTGATTTTAGCATGTTGAAGAGGTACGGGACGATCCAACTTAATTTGGTGCCCCTTGCTCGTACAAAGCTCAAAGTATTTTAAAGTTCAGGTACATAAAAAGACACATAAAGTCAGGTTAACGTCAGGAAAATAGCAACATTAAATGGTTGCCATGGTAACAGTAAACACTAGAGCTGTGAATTGATAAAGTAGAACAAATAGTTGAAGGACAATAACTTTTTGACGTATTTCCACCCATCTTGTACTGCAACTAGTTGTGGCATTTAGTAAGTAAACATCCCTGAATCGAGTTACAGGTATCAGGCAATTACGGTTGCCATGGAAACGCGCCAAGATGCATGAAAACGGCCGCCGATTTTTAGCATTGATGAAGAGTTACGGGACGGTTAACATTTTTCGTGATCCGTGACGGCACGGAATGGCTCAAACTTATTTTGGTGTGTGTTGTAAATAATAAAGTACACCTGAAAGTCAAGAAAATAGCAATATTTAATGGTTAACCATGGTAACAGTGACCACTAGAGTGTGAGTAGAAAATAGTTGTAACACAATAACTAATAGTTTTGGACACCATAGATATAATATGGTGTGTGGACATTTTAGTAAAACGTGCTGAATATGAGCAACGCGTCACCAAACCAATTATACCATACCAACACACCCCAATATTAGGTTTGCCAAAATGGTGTAAAACACGTATTTCATACGGAATAAATCGAAATATCATATAGTGCACAGTTCACTCCATAGAAAAACGTGTACACCCAATTTGGCACTCGCCAGTGGTGTAAGTGACGAAGGGGTTTTTCACCCCGGTTGCGTCCATAGAGCCAAGAAAAAATTTCTGGAAAGAAATTGTTGCATGAAATTTATAAATCTAATGAGGATGCATAAGGCCATGTATACATAATATTTCAACCCAAAACTTGCTATTTTAGGCCTCCGTTTTTGTATATATGGGCACAGTATAACTTCCGCTAACAACTTCCCAAGGACACAATTCATGGCCATGGCAGAGTTCGAACTCGCATATACATACAATGTATAGAGTTTCAAAATTAAGACACATTCGCTAGCTATGAAAGTGTCTGTCAAAAGTAGTTAGCAGGCAGGAAAGATTCGAGATAAATGGGGCAATTGTGCATTTTTGTAAATCTATGAAAATTTGTAGCTATATTAAAAGTGAAATATGATGTTCATACTCAATATTCACAAGTAAATTACAAGTTAAAACTTTCTTAAAAAAAAAAAAAACTGCATTGCTCCAATTGGTTGTAGGGTTACCAAATTGTTCGTTGGTTTACAAAGTACTATTCCAAATATGCATGCCTTTGGAGTCATGGTCAAATTAGCCAAAAAGGTCCATCAATTTGTACAAGATAAAAAAAAAAGTAAACGTTGCTCAAAACCTTTGTAAAACGTGAAGCAAATGTTCTGTAGATAAGACAAAGAAAAAGGAAAACAGTTTTCATTATCTCTTATTCTAATGCTTGGGAGTCATGGGACTAATAAGTCAGAAGTCATGTAAATCCGTGACCATGGTGGACATATAACTACGTGGCCTTCCTTTATCACCATACCTCGATACAAGAAAATGTGATATAGCTCCAAATATTCTTATTTATGCTTTTGCGCAATATGAATTAATTTCTTACCAAAATGGGAGCATCTTTATTTTTGTTGTGAAAGCCTGCACAACCAGAAGTTTGACTGTGTGGTATTTTTAGCACTTTGACTCCCGATAACTCAAAACCATAGGTGCATATGGGCAATTTGTACATGGCTGGCATCCTTATAAAAACGACAGACAATTTGGTATGGTTTTAAACAAGATGGGGAAATGGGAAGATTTGCTCCTAGTAACCTCCGCAGTTCCCACAACGTCAAGCTAAAGGGGACAAATTGGTCATCTCAAAGTCTCACCAATCATGGCTATGTTAGCAATATGAATCAGCATTTTGTCAAATACAATGGCATAGTTAGGTGCGCGGAGGGGCCGTGCGCACTGCGCACCCATGTAAGAGTTAAAAAAAAATCTAAAAAACACTGCAAGTTGAAACTGCAAATCTCCTTGGCTTGTACATAAATTATGAAATTGAAGGGTGTAAGTATCAACTGTTAACTACACCTACCAAGTGGAGTTTCCGTACCGACCCATCTGACACACTTTATTCTGACAACACTTATGAATTCGGAAACCTAACGCAATAAACATGTGCTTTATAAGGGTTCCGAATTCATAAGTGTGCAGGAAAAAAAGTGTATCAGATCGAGTCAGTTACGGAAACTCCACCCCACCAAGTTTCAAGACCCCACAAAATTGAAAATGACCGTCAAAATATTTCAGCAACTGAATGTTGACCACACCTACACGATGGTTTCATGAATATCCAAGCATTTTCAGTGATTGGACCTTGAGTTGACTTTGGATGACCCTAGATGAACTGGAAGTGAAATGGCCTTGACAAAGTTGGTAGTTCTTATAGAGCCTCCATTTTGTGATTGAAATAGTATTTTTATTTTCTCACTTTTATTGAGAAAAGATTCTCATGGAAAAGTCACTTTGTTTATGATGAGAAAGAGAAAGGGGAATTCCTCTAGTGCTATGTGCAAAATGCACCTGTTATTTACATCAATCAAGAGAGGAGTGGGATGTCCTGGGAAGGCTAAATTTAAGGAAAACTGAAAGCAACTTTGTTTATGCTTTGAGATCAAAACACATTGCCACAGTTAGGAGTTCCCCCATGAAGTTATATATAATTGTGAGGTGATGCAAGCAGCTGATGTCATTCTGTGATGAAATCTGATTGGACAGTACAAGGTTATTTTATGATGATTTGATGCTGTAATGATTATTGTTAGAAAGGGGGATCTATCTGTGAGTAGTTACTACTTGTAAACTGGAAAGACTAGGGGCCAGCAGTCGTAACCAGGAGCTATACAGTTAAGTTTATAGCTAGTTTTTAATATACAATAATGGTAGATTTGAGCTTTACTATTGCCATGTTTATAACTTTGGATGCCGCGGCGGAGCTTGATGGCTTGATAGCTGAATGTTGTGTCGTCTTGTAGCCAGAAGAGCTTCCGTTTTGGAATCAAAAAAGGGATTCCAGTTGTGGCCTATATGAGGAATAACGACGTGATGGTGGTAGAATTACCATGGATTGTATGCAGAATATAGTGTCGGAGGGAAAAACCCCGTCGTCTTGAACTGCTGGACAAAATTACCTTCACGACTCATGATCCTATGGATATGTTACCATTGGAATATTATGGCCCATTTGTTGTGTTTGAAAGGTATTTCTGCACCGTGACATCCATGAGATGTATACAAACAGTAGCAACTGTTGATACACCAACTAGGTTCCCATGCCCTACAACATTTGCAGTGTTTGACCTTAGATGACCCCCTAAGGACATTGAAATGACTTCAAAAAGTTTCGAGATGGAATGCTGACCACACACCACCAAGTGCATCATCCTACAACGATGCTTAGTGATTTGCCTGAATGACTTAAAAAAAGTCGGGCGCTGAATGGTACACACAACCAACATCAAGTTTCATGCTTCTACTAACGATTGAACAAATTAGCTAATTGCATCAAAGAATGCCCTTTAATTGACCACATGCCTTGAACCACAATACGATTCACGCAACATGGACCTCTCACCATAGAATCACCACATATGAACATGGCCTAGTGGTTCTTCTGATCAAGTTGGCTTGAAAAAATTAGCCAAAGTGTTTGGGCAGGAGATATATTCCAAAACTGTAACAGAAATGACAGAATTGCTCCTTTAATTCATCACATAACCTTTGAAACCGTGTACCTTGTACACCCATATGGGCATGTAAGTGTTTATACTGGCCAAATTTGGTGATCGTAGCAATTGATTTGCGGCAGGGGGGGAAAACGAATGGATAGATTTTCAGAGACCCACGGGACTCACAACAAGTGGAGTACACCACTTTGAACCTTAGGCCGTGTTTCTTTGATCAGGTAACCTATTCAAATGACAGACTGCCCCTTGAATAACCTAATACCTTTGACCCATCTGTGTGCGTATACTCCTCATATGCAACCTTGAGTCGAGTTCTTATAGTAACCCACATTTGGTGGACTCGGTAGCATTTGATTTTGCAGCGGGGAAAACCAATACTCCACAACCGGAGTACACCGCATATGAAACTTGGGAACCAGTGGTTCTTCTGATACGAGTTTGGAAGCAATTGGCAATAGTTGGTCATTGGAGGCAAATTCTTTGTTACCGTCCCCCCCCCCCCCCCCCCCCCCGCTGGATACTGCAACAAAACATTGCATAGCTAACATACTTTTTTAAAATTTCGGAGATCAATAGAGGTCAATGTGAGGACCTTGTTGTCATTTTTCTCGATTAAACAAATACAAATTAGAGTGCCAACTACTTTGAAAAAAATCCCATTTTTAAAGAAATCGGTTTGCATTTGCTATAAATGATTAACCCTTTGGTGATTGACCTTTGACATTTGAAGAATTTTATCTTATACCTCCATAACCACACATTGTACGTAGTACAAAACTAGACACTTAAAACCGTAACAAGGCGAACACTGTATTATGAATTTCTCCCGCCTGGATTCCGCCCACACTTTCATGAGAGGAACCCCCGTAAATTTCTTCATTGACCTTCTTAGAACACAAAGGCCACAGCAGATATAAAAAAGAATGTATTTAAAAAAGACAAGCATCGCCTGAGCGGAGTGTTGACAGGGGGCAGGAACAGCCAAAGGCTAACAGCAAACAGCGAATTCAAAATCTAGGGAAAGTGTATAGCTAAAGATTGTATATTTATTGACCTCCTGGTAAGAAACAATAGTCATATAGCTCTGAATTTGAATGAATAACGTCTTTCATTGTATGTAAGTCTTTCAAACACCGTGAAACAATTCCAGCATCACATATTATTTGTTTATTGCAGTATGTGATTTTGCATTTGGAAACGAGTTGAAACATTGTTACAGACATTTATATATGCATTTTAATTTTGTGATTATATTCAAGAAAATTGAGTACCTGTTTTCAAACATAAAAACGTGACAAATTTGAAAAAAACAAAAAATTAAAAAACTGAAAAAAATATAAATGTTAATAACTTTGATGATCGTTAGAGAGCGAGAGATGAAATAGCAACAGCTAATATACAAGTATAGAGCTGGTATTTTCATCTGCACTGGCAATATAAATATTTTGAACACATAGGCCTTCGAATGCATGTTTGCATATTGTATGATTATTACAGTACTTTTTGGTAATTAAAATCAACTCTCTTATATGTAATTCTTAGATATTTTGGAAAAGGATTTTTCAATTGTTGTATTCTGGTTTAACACTGATATCACAATTGGGGTTCATTTTGTAATTAAGATTAAAAAAAGAAAGTGAATGACATACATCAACTTGGTGGAAAAAAATGAGGCTCCTATGTCGCCTTTAACAATTTGCATTTCAAGTATGTTGTTATGAAGGTTATAAGCCAATAAGTGAAACGTATTACAACAAGAGCTATGGTTAGAGGAATTTATGTTATTAAATAGATGAGATAATTGCATTGCCAATGAGTATATATAATGCCATGCTTGTGATGTCTTGAGTCCATGAATTGCAATCATTTATTGTAAAACATCCCCAAAATTATATCAGTTTAATAAGTTAGTTCACAGACGTATCACCTACATAACGGACTTAGGCAAAGACGTGACCATTTTTCTGTAGTCATGTTGTAATGTTTTAAATGATTTGGTTTTTACCACTATGGGGGTAACTATGGGAATAAGCAGATATCAAATTTCTTTGCATCCAACTTTTCTAGTGGTTTTACCGTTGTCAGTTGGCTTTAATTAAACGATGGCATAATTGCTAGATGTCGTCATCAGGTCTGAATTTGCAAATTGGTGCACACAGGTTATTATTTTGTAGTCCAGGACAGAATATGTAACAGTTCATATTGCACGCAATTTTCAGGCAAGACATGTATTACAATTGTGTCAGTGGTTTGAGATTTGATTACAGTCCGATCTATAGGCCTACATTCTGCGCTTTTTATGTAAATGTAGAAATGTTTGTGTGTTGACAATCAGAATTGTATTCAGAAACTAATTTAGTACGGTTAAATTATATACATGCCCCAATCATGTAGAAACCAGTATTCATTATAAAGCAGAAATCGAATGGGACAAAAAACGCTCCTGCTGTCCCATTGGAGGATGGTGTCCAGAACTATTACGAGCCTGAGAATCCAACATATGTTTGTGCAACTGGTATATTACTGATATAGTAGTTGCACCCATCCATCCATTGTAAGCAACAGGTGGGGAGAAAGTTGTTACTAAAGTACGTGCATTCGGCAAGCTAGTAGCTGGAATGTTGTTAACATAATTGACGTTGCTGTTATAATCAATCACACCATTAAATGAGATTGTGTAATACTCTATTGATAGGTTGACCTATCTGCGTTATAGGTGATATAGTTCGTGGAAGATCTCAATTGAAAAGTATCTACATCTAGGTCATATATGGAGTGTATTTAGAAATAATGTTTTTGATATAAGTACGTACCTTCCAAAACATAGATTTTAATAAGTTTCGACACTTCCTAGTTTTGTACATGTAGAACTACAGATTGAATTCAAATTATGAGCGCAATACGTAAAGGTCTAACAGCAACAGACCCAAAAATCGACTCATTTCCTTGTTGGTTAAGGGTACACGTTACAAGGGTCTAATATTCAGTAATTTCCTGGGATTTCGTTCACTGTGGTCAATTGAACACATTGCATGGCAAAGTTAACGCATAAATATAACATAACTAACAAACAGTGCCCACAAATACGGAATGATAATTCCATCTAAATAAGAACATTATTTCAAAGTCCACAATAGTTAACAACATTTGTCGAGACAAAGTTTTTACTTCTTCAACAATAGCTCTATAACACGAGTTTTGCAAGGTCGTTACTTTATTGCGTTGTTGCTCATTTTGGCGCAATTCTGTTACCGGGAACGGCAACAAAACATTTTGGCTCGGCCCCTACATACTTTTAAATTACGAGATCAATATAGGTCAATGTGATTGCCTTTGTTTGTCCCATTTTCTCGATAAACAAATACAAATGAGAGTGCCAACTACTTTTGAAACAATCCCATTTTTAAAGAAATCGGTCATAATAATGATTTACCCCTTTGGTGATGACCTTTTAATTTGAAGAATTTTTTCTTATACTTCCGTAACCAAATACCCCTTGTAGATAGTACAAACTATACACTTTTTCAAACCTTGTAACAAGGCGAACACGTATTATGAATTTATCTCCCGTCCTGGATTCCGCCACACTTTCATGAGAAGGCACCCCCCGAAATTTAATTCATTGACCTTCTTAGAACACAAGCCACAGCAGATATAAACAAGAATTGTCTTTAAAAAAGACAAGCATCAGCTGAGCTAGTGTTGACAGGGGGCAGGACCTGCCAACCTCACACGCAACAGCGAATTCAAAATCTAAGGGAAAGTGTATAGCTTAACTCTTGTATATTTATTGACCACCTGGTAAGATACATCGTCAAATACTCTGAATTTGAATAATTAAACGTCTTTCAATTGTATGTAAGTCTTTCAAACACCGTGGGAACATTCAGCAGCCCTTATATTTGTTATGCAGTATGTTGCTTTTTTGCCTTTGGATAACGAGTTGAAACATTTGTTACAGACATTTATATAGCATAATTTTTTGTGAATTATATGTCAAGAAAATTGCGTACTTGTTCTTCAAACAAGAAAACGTGACAAAGTTGACAATATGTTGTATAGGACGACGTATAAAATGTCATAACTTTGATGAGCTTTTAGAGAGAGATTAAATAGCAACAGTTATACAGTTAGAGCTGGTAATTTTCCATCGCCTGTGCAAATCAGATATTTGTTGCACACATAGGCCTAAATTGCATTGTTGCTATATGTAGATTATTACATGTACTTTTTGGGTATTAAAATCAACTCTCTTATATGATATCTCTTAAATATTTTGGAATGATTTTTCCTTGGTGTCTGGTTTAACACTGAATCACAATTGGGGTCATTTTGTATCAGATTATATCAACAACTAGAAGTGAATGACTACATCACTTTGTTTGGAAAAATTGATACTCCTTGTCGCATTTTACAATTTGCATTAATTATGTGTATGAATGTTTATAATGCAATAAGTGCAAACGTTACTACAAACCAGAGCTATGGTAGAGGAAATTATTGTTATTACACATAGATTGAGATACTTGCATTTCCAATGGATATATATAATGCCATGCTTGTGTATGTATTGACAGTCCATGAATTGCAATCAGTTATTGTAAAACATCCCCAAATTATTCAGTGTAATAAGTAGTTATTTCACAGACGGATCACCTACATAACTTACTTAGCCCAGACGTGGCAATTTTTCTGTAGTAACTGTTTGGAAATGTGTTTAACTGATTTGGTTTACCACTATTTTGTAAACTATGAGAATAGCAGATATCAAATCTTTTGCCTATCCAACTTTCTAGTGTTTTTAACAGTTGTCAGTTGATTTAATTAACGATGCAATAATTGCTATAATGTCGTCTCAGGTTCTGCCTATTTGCAACTTGGTGCACACATGTTATTTATTGTAGTCCATAATATGTAACATTTTCCCCATATTGCACGCATTTTGAGGCAAAATGTATTATCACACTTGTGTTCCAGTGGTTGGTAATTTGATTACAAGTGCCGATCTATAGGCCTACATTGTTGCTTTTTTATTTCCATTTGTAGAAATGTTTGTGTTACAATAGAATTGTATTCATAACTAATAAGTACAGGTGCTAAATTATATACATGCCCCCAATCATGTATACACCAAGTATTCATTAACGCAAAATCGAATGGGACAAAAAAGCTCCTGCTGTCCCATTGGAGGATGGCTGATCCAGAACTATTACTAGATAGAAATCGACAACAATATAGTTGTCGCACCCTTGGTATATTACTGATATATAGTTGCAACCATTGTAAGCAACATGTGTGATAAAGTTGTCTACTTAATAGAGGCATTTCGCGCCAAGCTAGTAGCTGACTGTTGTTACCATAATTTCTGTTGCTGTTTTTTTATAAATAATCACACCATAAATGAGATCTGTGTAATACTCTATGTGTCAGGTTGACCTATTTCGTTAGTAGGTTATATAGTTCGTTGGAAGTCTCCATGTAAAAGATATCTACAGCTATGTCATTATAGGATGTATTAGAAATAATGTTTGAAATAAGTAAGTACCTTAAACATAGGCTGTATAATTTTCGACATTCCATTTTGTACTTGTGAAACTAAGATTGAATGCAAATATGAGCGCATTACTGTACCTGTCTACCCAACAGACCCAAAATCGACATGCCACCCTTTCCTGTGGTAAGGTACCCCCGTCCATATGTCTCATATTCAGTTATTTCCGTCTTTCCTTTCACCGTGGTCAATGTACACATTGCATTGGCAAAGTTAACGCATAAATATAACTTAACTCATCAACAGTTTGCCAAAACTACGGAATGATAATTTCCACTCGTCACTAAGACATTATTTTCAGAATAGTC
This sequence comes from Ophioderma brevispina, assembly GCA_023653785.1. Lineage (NCBI taxonomy): Eukaryota > Metazoa > Echinodermata > Ophiuroidea > Amphilepidida > Ophiodermatidae > Ophioderma > Ophioderma brevispina. Next base: position 21,939 of record JAMKCH010032325.1, on the reverse strand, counting down.
CACAATAGTTAACACATTTTGTCGAGACAACGTTTGTACTTCTCAAAAAGCTTCTCTAACACTAGTTTGCAAAGGTCGTTGACTTCTATGCATTGTTTTCATTTTGGCAATCTGAAACTGTCACATCCTGATTCAAATTACTTGTTATGATGGGGGTAATGGCTGTTCGGACCAGCTCATTGAACATTGCGGGTAGTTTTTCAATTAATAGATCTAAATATTTTCAAACCTTCAAACTTAAGAAAACAATGTTTTTACAATGGCGTTCTACTTTCTATAGCGTCGTGTAACCAACAATTTCTCTGCGATATTTTTTTTATTTATTTATTTATTTATTTATGTCAAATTTCCTCTGCCATCAGAAAACAATGAACAAGACAAAGAATATATGCAGATGAGTACCCAAATAGAATGCTGAGTCTTAAGGGCTCCCAAACAATACAGGAAAAACATTATAAATGGGACATATAAACTAAAGACAACATAATATTATTAACATGCAATCACAAAACAAATATAAAACAAGAATATCAAAATCAAAATTCACCTGCAGTTACTATTAAAAATATTGCACACAATCAAAGATCAGGCATGTATTTAAAGATACAATTTCATTTTTAAAAAGATTGATCTTGACTCTTCCCTTAAAACACCAACAGGGGAGCTGTAATTAATGATCTCTGAAGGGAGAGAAAGAGAATTCCCGCAACTAATTGCGGCCTATGTAAAAAAGTGGAGCCTGCTGATGTTCTCACCTTAAAACGCTAAAGGGAGGTAATGAGTGATCGAGCCGGTTATTAATCCTCGTCTTACGAGTGAAAAAGCAGGAGGGGATACACACATGAATTGAGAATTGTAAACAGTCAAGTTAAGATAAAGTTTTCCGGCGATTAGCTAGAGATGGCATACAAACAAATATCACAAAGAGTATTGTAAGACGCGGACCCCCCCCCATCCGGCTCGGTCATTCTAAAGAAAGTTTGGAACATTCTTCAAGAGGCATTTATGTCTTTTACAAATAGGTTCAAATAAAATTATTATATCTAAGTTGGGACGCACAACGTTTTGTAAAAAGACAAAATCAAAGGCAGGATAGTCTTATAAAAAATTGCGATACAAGAACCCCAAAGACGGGCTGTGCCCGTTTGGGAATGATATCAATATGTTCGACCAAGGACAAATTATGGGACAGCGTGATACCAAGGTACTGAAATAAAGACCACGCTAGATAGGAGTTTTGGCATGAAAATTGAGCGTTGGGAAAGAAAAATTATGTCTATTTGTGATCAACATACATTTGCGTTTTGTATATTCAGTGTGAGTTTTTTTGAAGAAACCCAATGAGCAGTCGATTAGAGTCGGCCTGAAGTGGAAGTAAGTCGGTGGTAGAAGAGGTCGGGACGATAAATTAGAAGGTCGTCAGCATTACAAATCACTTTACTAGAAAAATCTAAAACATTGATGTTAGCGTTGAATAAATAAAAAGAAGTGGACCAAGAATTCGATCCCTGGGGAAGCCCGACAGTGAAGGATATATGAAGGTGAGGTGGCACCATGGAAACAGTAAACTTGGTGTACGGTTAAGATTATGACACAAACCAGTTAAGGGCCGAGTCACAGACGCGGCCTTATAAAGCTGTTCGACCAAAAGAGAATGTTTGAAACTTTGTCGAAAGCTTTACGACAAGGTCGAAAAAAAAAACCCAGCGTTGAGAGTTAGAGAGGTCGCGGTCATGATGTTGAACCAATCTCAAACCGCCACCAAGGCGTCCCACGTGGATTACGGTATAAACCCAAACTGATTTGGAGGAATGAAACCTGGGAAGACAGAAGAACATGAATAGATGATTGTGAACAACTTTCTCATTAATCTTGCTAACTAAACACTGTAAAGAAATAGGAAAAAAAAACGAGTAATTACTGACGTTGGAACGATCTTGGGATTTTAAATATGGGAAAACAACATCTACTCTGTTTCCAATGGTGGGGGAAACAACAAAGTTCAAAACACAAATTAAAAAAGTCGGAAAGAAACGGCGAGATTTGTTGGCATGATTCCTTTAACATGGGGGCAGAGGCAGAAATCCCATCAGGTCCAACGGCACAAAGTTTAATTAGTGTCAAAAGATTGGAGTATAAAATCACAAAATATTTCAAGGGTACATGAGATATGAGAGAGCTTTGTGGTATTCTCATTATTAACTAGGTCTAAATTGCCATAATTGTCCCGGGGTTCAAAGCAACGACTAAAAGTTGTTTTGTTCATACGCGTACCAACATAATTCCAAACACGATTCCATACTTTCAAATTTTTATAACTGCTGTAATACATCGTTTTTTGTGCAAATGAATTTGTAATTTACCATTATTCTTTATACACTAAATAGATCACGTTAACGTTTTCTTTCGACATATTTGTTATTAATATTCTAGCATATTATTCCACTTAGGTAATACGGTTAAATACCAAAGTAGGCGGCCATGTGCATGAACCACTCACTCAAATTCTTTCATACTCAGTAAAGTAATTAATCTTACCGAAAGTGAAATTGTAGCAATATTTCTAAAGTAATAACCACCTTTGTCAGTAATAATAATAGTAAACTTAAGCGTAACTTCCCATGCACTAGTACTGGGAACTGTATGCTATTTTCAATACAAAAAATCTGGCCTTGTATATCGGTCCGCTTGGCAATTCGGTCATCTGACTGTCTTAATGCAAAGATCAATTACCAAACAACAGTTTTCGCCACCAACATACTTATTTATCCCGGCACCATTTCACCAGGGTCTTATTCAAAAACAACGACAAGGTTGCGTTTCAAAAATTATTTTACAAATAAGTGGCCATACACCCGCTTTCACATTAACGAAAAACATATTCATATATAAAATTAAAATATTTAGTCAAGTTTTATATCCCTTATAATCACAATGTAATTACAATTCAATTCAAATTTCCCTTGTAATATACAATACGACTGACTAGTGCATGGATACAACACATTCGATAGCGCCTTACATATCAGTAATACACGGCCTCTACAATTCTACTATACACGCGATCGTGTACAGAAAGAAAACGCAGTGGAACGGACTTATACTACTGAAAAACATCTAAAAAAACAGCCAATCAGGGAACGTTTCAGTACGCGTTCAGAAACACGATTGCACTATCTGATACAGGCCAACTTGTACAATCTAACGGGCTTCCATATCAAAGGAAGTCCTTAAAAACTGCAGGAGTGACGGCCATACATCTACTTCAACTAAAGGGAATATACATTCACCGCAGCACTTTTTAACAAAACTAGGGCCACATAACGCACATGAACGTATTGCCATTCAAAATTATAGCCTCTTCGCATGCAAAAAACAATCAACCCAGGGCGTGGAGTATAGGATTTATTTACGGGGGAGTGCGGGACTTTTGGTAAAAGTGGATCTAACCCCCTAACAGGTTCTTGGGGATCTTTGAACATCTTATCGCCAAAAGATGACTTTCTTGTCAATATTTCTCTAGAGTTGGACATTTTATCCAAAAAAAATCAGCGCAAAAAAGTGGACCTTTTCGGAATGGGAGGGGGGGGGGGGGATGCGACCACCTTTTATCCCAATTTTGTTACCGCAGTGCGTATTTTCAAAGAATACCCTTTGAAGACACTTTCACAGATCTGCTCGAAAGAATCAAAATATTTGAAATTTGGCAGGAATAGCCTAAAATAAAGGATAATAAGTCGATAGAATTCTTTAAGTTATTTTTCCAACTGAAATATTAGAGCAAAGGAAGAAAACAGCTGTTTGAAGAGGGGGGGGTTATGAATCCCATTAAAGACGGAGTTGTAAAGTAAAGAGTTGTAGTAAGAGTGTAGGTAGAGGTGGTAGTAAGATAGTTGTATGAAAATATCGATGTTGCTTTGTTGTTTGGCTGTTATCATTTTTTTATTACATATTGCGAATTTATGATTTGTAAATCACTGACAGTTGAGGCCTTTAATCGGGCCGCCCAATTGACCTCTCACCACAATCGGAAGTACACCAAATATGAACTTGGGCCAGTGGTTCTTCTGATCAAGAGTTTCGCTGGAATTAGCCCAAAAGCGTAGGAACGTGCCGTATCATGGAATACACGCGGCCCGATCAGCTTACTCAGTTGAACCCAACAAATGGAACAAAACAGAGACTGACACACACGCACACAGAGAATTGCTGTCGCAAATAAACCCCCCCCCCCACACCACACACACACCCTTTTTAGACAGGGGGATAAAACAGAGAGAAAATAATAAATACGGTATATACAATCAAAATATATACACCCAGTTTGATTGCATCTGGGGAGGAGATTGTCAATTTCTTCAAATTAAAAAAAAAATTGCAAAAGTAATAGTTCCCCCTGCTTCATGTGCTTTGAATATGATAAAGGTACACATATAATGTCACTAATCGTAAACTACCATTGTCAATTTAGTGCCAGTTGCAGGAGAAGAAGAAATTCACAACCTTGCCCATTACCGAACTTACGGGAAACTAGTAGTAAAATGTTAGCAGGATTTCCTTCAAAATGAGTATTATTAAAATAACATACAAAGAGCAAGAGAATACATAGCCTACACTCGAGAATACCTCATACCTACCACCCAGAAAGTAAAAAACAAAGACCCATCCCCACCACTCAAAGTAAAAAACAAGAACTCATACCTATCACCCAAATCGTTGAGCTCGAATAGTGTAATTTTACATCCAGTTTCAGTTTTTAAATTATTACCCATTTATACTTCCTTATGACTACTGTGATATAGTTTTGGATTTATTTCTGTGGATTTTCTGGATATATTTTCTAGGATTTATTGATAGCAGCCCCTTACTTAGTGGGGTGGATTATAGTGAATTTTCAAAATTATCGTTAACGGGTAGACAAAAGCCCCATTTTTTGTTAGGCTTCTTAGAGGCTACGACAATGATTTTTAGCAGAAAAGGAGACCGGTTAAGTTTTATATAGAAATTATTAGTAGCAGCCATTAAATTCTACTCACTGCAGTGGAGTAACCGACATTTCATTGGGGGAGAGTTGGTGTAGCGATCGAGTCGCCTCACCTTCACCAATGCGGCCCGGGATCGATTCCCGGTCGAGCCAGTATCGTATGTGATTTGGTTGCCGATCCAGTACTGTCTCGCAGGTTTCTCCGAGCACTTCGGTTTCCTCCTGCATCTAAAATCGAACTTCTTTCCCATATATCTTTCCCCGCTGTTCTGGAGGCCTCCCTGAATTTTATTGCATTATAGCAACATTGGTTTCTGCCCTGCAATGCCGAAGTATAAATATAAATAAATAATTAAATAGAGGCGGGGGAACAAATTTTAATTGGGAGCATAAACTCGCACCCATCATATGAAAGTCATAGTGTAGTAGTGGAATGTGAATTCCAAGATCTGAGTTTGAATGGTCAAATACATTGCAAATCGACTTACATTTTTTTAGAAAAAAAAAACAAGCTTGTGTTCGAGAAAAACCGCCTTGTTAGGATCATATGGTCATCTAAATCCATGCCAAATTTGGAGCTGACAGGCACTTTGATTGTGCCATTTGCGCCGGCAGCATTTAAATATCGTTTGAACATTTCTGAAATGCCCAGTAAATTGCCATTGCCTGTCACGGTATCAGTTATCAATGCGAGTATCCCACAATTTGATGTTTTACATGTCTAATATTTTTAAGAAAATAAATGTTATATACAATGCTTTGAAAAGATTTCTTTATTGTGGGATACATTCATTGAAATTATTCTTCAAGCCCATGGTGTAAATGAGCAATCAGCACGAAATATTTAAAAAGACTCACAAACACACGTAACGAGCGGTGGGTTAATGATTTTAATGATGATTTATGCTTTTATGCAAACGGCAAGCCTAACACCAGCAAAACCTGTTACGTAATTTGAATTTGTCAAATATAAAATGATAAAATGGTTAATTAACCTTCAAACATATTCATAGTTGATTTATGTTCATATTTGCTTATAATTAATTTATAACGTCCCCAAAAAAGGTTATTATATTAAAGCCATTTTGAAAAAAGAGCCCTATGATGGACTATGATACTCCTATTGTTGGAATAGCACTATAACTGGCATTAACACTAAGTGTACAAGGGGGTTCCTAGGGACCGCAAATACTTTTGCCAGTGTTAAGCTAACGATTATACTTTTTCATAGCACATACCGGTGTTTGTATATATTTTGTCGGAAACGAGGCCGTATAAATTTGTGTCTTTTTTCTGAATTGAAATGTTTTGCCCCCTAATTTTAAGGTGTCTTGTGGAATTTTAAAATTGTGTTTAATATTGTTTTTGGTATACATTTCGTGCAAAAAAAATCTTTCGGGAAAGTGGGAAGGAAGACCCTGTCCACTTAGGTGTTAAGAAGTGCAAAACTCTCATTTGACTCTCAGATAGCTGTTTGTGGCGTTAATATACCATTCTCAGGGAATTTTAGCGGCCATTTGAAATACCTCGCCCTCTAGGTAAGAGTTCCCCACATTTCCCAGAGGTGGACCCAAAAATCATTGTCAGCATTTTGAAGAGCTACAAAAAAAAAAACACTTCAAACTTTCTCCCCCAAAACGTCATAGTCTTTGTCAAAGGAAAGCCTCCAAAATTTTGTCTCTCTCGAGAGGACCACCAGGAGGCACTTGTCGAGGGTGCAGCGATGCGCTATACCACATGTATACAGGGCGCTATAGTATCAGGGACTGTAGCAAATACATATAAAGCGCAACGCCTTAATGGAAGCTGCAACTTCGAGAATGTGAGATTAAAATTTGAACTCTACTATTATACGTATGTGAGTTCGAGCTCTGCCATGACCATGAAATTGCGTCCTTGGGAAGTGTTAGCGGGAAGTTATACTTGTGCCCAAAAAATTATACAAATTACAGGATCAGATACAAAATAGCAAAGTTTTGGGTAAATATTATGTTAAACAGGGATTATGCAATGCTTTTCATTAGATGATAAATTTCCAGGCAACAATTCCTTCAGGAAAGTGTTTCTTGGCGTCTATTGGCCGCCTCCTGGTAGGAAAAAACTTCGGGCCTTAAGAGTCAAAACCCAAATTATGGGGTGTGTTGATATGGTACTAATGTTTTGGTGACCGGTGTCATATTCCAACACGTGTACTAAATGTCACACCTATATGGTGTCAAAAACTATTAGTTTTATTGTTGACAATATTTCTACGCACAGGATCTACTCATAGATTCACTGGTTACAATGGTAACCATAAATATTGCTATTTCTTGCCTTTAGGTGTACTTTATTGTGTACAACAAACACCAAAATAAGTTTGAGACATTCGTGCCATCAATGATCACGAAAAATAAGTTCAACCGTCCCGTAACTCTTCATAATTCGTAAAAATCGCCATTTTCATGCATTTTGGCACGTTTCCATGGCAACAGTAATTGTCCTGATGACCTGCTACTCGATTCGACTATGTTTACTAAATGTCACACCAAGTGCAGTAAATGATATGTGGAAATAAATTCCAAAAAGTTATTGTCCTACAAATATTTCTACTTAGCCATTACAGCTCTAGTGGTTACTGGTTACCATGGCAACTATTAAAATGTTGCTATTTTCTGACTTTACCTGACGTTATGTGTACTTTGTTATGCTAACAATGAACTTAAAATAATCTTGTTTAGCCATGGATACTATCAAGAGGCACCAAAATAAGTTGGTCGTCCCGTAACTCTTCAACAAGCTAAAAAATCACGAATTTTTAGCATTTTTGGAAAAGATTAGGTTCTTTATTGCCATTACTAAAAAAAGTAACAATAATTGGGTTTTACCAATCTTCCCAAACACTGACCAGTATTGGTATCTTCTACAAGAACTAAAATTAGCTCAATTTATTGTTAGATGTTTGGATAACATATTTAAAAAGCAAAATACAACATTTGCTAAATTTTGACCCAAAAATGCCATTTATAACCGTAAAATAGCTATAACTACCAAATTAAACCCAATATAGAATTAAAAGCACACGATCTTATAACACTAGGACCTAGCCACCTCTAAGCGAGTGAGTATCCTGAGCACAATGATCCAGGTGCACATTATTACACCTGGAACCTCTAACACCTACATCAAATTTGTATCACTACGATTAGTGTATATGCAAAGCTGGCACCCACAGTATGTGGAAAGAAGCGGAGGCAGCCATTGCTTCTATTGTTGGTACTCTATGTTTTCTTGTGGTCGGCAAAACATGCGAGACGATGAATTCTAAAGATGACGTAACGTTTGGCCTCTCTATCGATATAGAACCCATTTGTTTAAGCTTCCAGATAGGATTAACTTTTTTCACTGAGGATGATTAAGCAAGGATTCACCGGTCATGTTTTGTTTAACTTTCCGCCCATTTCTGGTACCTTAAGACTTCTACCTTAAAATGCAGTGGGATTACGGTCAGATTATTCGAAACAAAATGACTTACGGAAGGCCGTTTCAAACGCATTTACCTATTTTGATATCATTTAATATAACGGCGTCAATATTTCGCCTCGTTTCTTAATTACCTGAAAAAATACTTAATGATCATAAGTTGGTGTTAACACTTTTTAATTAAAAAAAAAACACAACGGTCGTTCCAGACGCATTTATGGAATATGACGCTTGATTATGTTTCAATGGCAGGTATTGTTTCAATTGCCAGTAATGTTTCAATTGATCTCATGTTGAAACAAATAAACGTGGGTGTTATGAGTCAAAGGAAAACTTTTAATTGAAAATTTCAGTTATTACGTTTCGTTTTAATCACCGATGAAATATAAGAGAAAAGAACATGTAATTAAAATTTAATTAATGTAATGTTAGGAAAGGAATGATATTCCTATCATTGTTCCAATGATCATTTTGTGGCGTCACCGATGAAAACATGAAAATATGGCACTACGAATAGTGGTTGGCGACTTGAATAAAAGTACAATATGCTTGCCAGTATGAGACATTAATTAGCAATCGGACTGTTGTAACATTATAAGAATGTTATTTGTGTCGAGGCCCCACTTCCAGCGGTTTCCTTCATTGATCAGTCGTTTTCCCCTCGCATTGATTCAGTATCATAATTGAGCAAGTAATATCTGATAAGCGTTTCGTGATTCGTTTTGGAGAAATGAGTTTGTTTTTGCGTTGGCGTTGTTGCCATCTGCGTATTCAATGAACGACAGACCAAACGTTAAGCGAGACGTAGAGGTAAGAATTATATTCCACATTTTGGCCCACTAGGCGACGGTAGGTTTCAAAATTAAAAAAAAAATCAAAGTTTGCCACTTTCACAATCATATTTAAAATCAGAATGAAAAATGCATTTGTAAATGAGTTCCAACAAGCTTTGTTCTTGATCGGTAGTTCTATGTAAATTTCAAGTCTACCCTCTTTACATCAAATATCATGAATCACTTGAATTTGTTTGAGCTTTTTAGTAAACCCCCTTGAAAATGAATTTCTTATATGCTTTGCATTTATAAAAATAAATAGTTGAAGTTGACAAGATTAAGATGGAGCTGATAGTTGACAGGTTTTAGATGAAGCTGAATCGATCCAAATCTTAGAATGGGCACTAATCAAAATTTCAATAAACCACAGGGTATGCGAGTAGATGATGATTACGTGCCGTTTTTCGATACAACCGAAGAGTGACAATGAAGTTATTATAAAATAATTTTGGGGGCTGAGGTTGAAACAGAAAATATGCCAGAGCCTAGATCAAATAGTCAGGCGAGTCGAATATCAACCGAAAAAGTCATCCAATATTATTATTATTATATTATGCAAGAAGAAGCTGGACTTGACACAATAGTTTAAAATGGCTTCAAAACTAATAAAAAGAGAGAGTATGTGTGACTAGTTGCCCAATTTTTTTGCGATATTGTGCAGTATTGGGCGGTGTATGCGCTACTCGGCACCTGCAGTATGTGCGCCACACGGAAGCTTCAGGTGCATAATATGAATAATTGTCTTTCCTGTTTAGAGAGCCAGGAAATGAAAAAATCAAGCAAATTCCGGAATGTGGATCCTGGTCCACCTGATTGCCAGACAGGTACCCTATCACTTTAGAGTGTGAGGGCTTTGTAGCAGATAGCCCCGGTTTCATCATCCTTGATAACCGAGGAGAAAGAAAATGTATTCATTTCTAATCAGAGCAATAATATTCTATTAACCCTAGAATTCTTCTTACGGCAACAGTTTATAACATTTTAGAGATAAGAATAAAATATCTAAAAAGATGATAAAAGTCTTTTTTCTGGATTCAAATAACAAGTAAATATTAACAAATAAGTCATATGCCAAACTTATGAGGCTGAAGGGATAAAAAGAAATGTAACTAGATTCAAACATGACAAAAGGAAAATTTTCGTATCTGTTTGTTTTGAGAATTGATTTGAAGCGGTTTCAAAGTGCAATGAAACGGTGAAATGATGAAGGATTTTTAGGTTCCCGGTCAGTTATCCTGTCAGAATGCCCCCCATTACCCATGACAAAATAAATTCAAAGTAAAGGAGTAGTGGTTGCGGCATGTACAGCTACTCCTGTCAAAAAACAGAGTCACTAGTATCAATGAAAATGTTTAGTTGCTTCAATGATTGCATTGACTACTTTTTTCCGGACACACATTAAAAGATGGGTGATCTCGTTCATGGAGAGCATTATTACCAAAAATTCCCGTTTACAAATATGACAGGTCTTCTGATACCACAATCTCAATTTTAATGGGGTAAAGGTTAGGAGATGCTGTTGATCTAGCACGATTCATTATGGCATTATACTGAATCTGGCCAAAGCTTTATCAATTGTGTCTTTTTACCGCTGTGCCTTTAAGGCATGATAGCCATACAAAAGTTTAATTGTGGGATGAAACTACCGTATTAGTGGTAAACTAAAATGGCCCGCGATTGTTCAAGGTTTGACCGGGTGACTTTCACTTTTTAATCGTCACTTCTTCAATCGCCATAAACAAAAACACCTCGCAAGAGGCCTAAGAAGACGGTGAGTCGCGGTAATATAAGTGTCTTTTACAGCGAATAAATTAGGGAGTGAGGTACAAAAAATGAGCACCTCACAGATAAGTTAGGAAGGGACATTTTGCCTCGAACAGGGTGGCATATAGTAAAAAGAATGAATACGATAAGAAACTAAAGTGAAAAATCAAAAAAAGGACCCCAAATGGAAGTGCACAATTGTGAAGAGAAAGATGAATCGTGCTACTGTCGATCAGGTCAACCACCCATTACTTGTTAGTGCAAGTGAAAAAAAAAAAACATCCATCTTTGAAACTTGAAAATAGTGGTGTGACAGATTGCTTACACATCGGCAAGGCAGAGTCTGGCTTTCAAATTGCCGTCTCTGTTCCCAATTGGTGTTTTAATGTTGAGATATGTTTATTTAAAACGACAAGAGTAAAATCACAATTGTGCCACTTTTACTAGCGAAGATGAAGTTATCCAATACTTCAATGTTTATATCCATTTGTAATTCTGAAACCCTTCACTGAATAGTTACTGAATCAAAGGAAAAATGGACTTTAAAATGATACAAATGAGCAGCTGATAATATTATCACACCGTCAAGACCCCCCCCAATACCAGTTACAACGGAGCAAGCACATGATCATTTATGATCCTGCAAAATGATATGTTATCTATTGTACTGTGACATGCATTTGGATATAAACTTTCATCAATTCTAAAAAGTGGCACAATTGTGAATTTTCCCCTTTCGTCGTCAACTTAAACATTATCTTGAGATTAAACAAGCAAATTGAATAGACAACACGGCCATTTGAAAGCTGAGATGGCCGTTGATGAAGCATAAGTCACAAAGTATTCTAATGCCAAAGAGGCGCTTATCGCTTGCACAAATTTTTTTAAACAGGCTGTAGAGTGTCATCTCACAACGTTCGTCTGTCGAACTAAGAGAGTTCTTTGTTTGACTTTTTCATTATAATAATTCGTAATTTCAGGCACAAGGAGCCTTGGTGGGAAGCAGGATGTTACATTGATGTTTGTTTATACAAACATCCCTAACGCTTAGTGGATCGCCAAACGTGCTTTTAAGCTGAAACAGTTTTGATTGGCTAGGGTATTCCTAACAGACAATCTCAACCAAAATTCTCGGATTTGACATTTGTTCTTATGGTTTTAAACATATTGAAGTTAAAGTTTAAAAGGGTGTAATTATTTAAGATCGGTGGTAAATGCATCTTTCATCTTTTTTTGCTATTTTTTGAGTTAATATGTTAATTCGTTAACAAATAAATAATTATCTTTCCTTAAAAAATTGCTCTTTTTAATAGAAGAAATGCCGGAGGAAGGAAACACTTTAAAGGCAATGTGGAGTGAAAACAAGAGGTATGTTTGGAGCAAGTGTGTTGCGCCGTGTGGTTGGTTTTCGGTGATGCGGCATTGCGTTGCGAGCTTCACAACACACTGTGAAGGCCCATAAGAAATAAGGGTCATTGATGTATTTAAAGAGACACTGGAACATTAAAAAATAGTACCCCCCCTCTAGATCTTACAAAATTTATTATTGTTGCTAGGGTGTAAAAGTTGTAGACATTAGCCTCATCTGGAATTATCAAGCCCAAATCACTGCGTTGTTTGTGGGTAATAGGACAATTGTTACTGACTCCGGAGACATTAATTCACCAGACGACAACATATTTTGTTGATTAAAGGTACGGCAAACTAAAAAGTTACATACGATCCCTGGATGTCTTAGCCTTTTATTAACAGTAGCCCTATAATCCGTTTTGGGTTAGGTTTTTTTTTTGTTGTAAATATATTTCTAGTCTTCCATCGGCGGGACATCATTGCAAGGACAATTGAAGAAAGATAGAGAACGACCTTTCATATTTTCTGAAAATGTGACAGTGACGCTTTTAAGCCAACGCCGTTGTGAGAAAGCACAACGCGTTGTGGAAATTCCATAAGGCGTTGCCGACTTTACTTCCAAAACGAGTTGCGTTGTCGGTAAATACGGATGGTGAATTCGTGTGACGCTTTTAAAAAAAACTAGACCCGGCAAAACGGCATTTTGCAAAGTAATATACAAACGAGTTGTCCGGTTTGTCCAATACCAATATTGATGATTTGTATTATTTTTATTATATATTACTGAATTTGATTTAATCTTTCAGTCAAGAATTTGGCGACGAATTAGAGGAGCAGAAGCAAATCATCAGGACACGGTAAGATTAAAATTAAAAATGACTATTTTATAGTAACAATTGTACATTTGTTATGACCGTACTATTTGTCTCTAGCTTTGTAAATGGTGGTTTCTGCAGAGCGGATATCCAGGAAATCATATAAATGTTTATTAGTAATATATATAGCTTATGTGTGGGTTAGGGGGAGGAAATCGCTATTATTATGCGTAATTAATACGATAGGGGAAATTTAGATTCCCTTAACGTTATCCTTTTGCGCTTTATTACCGAAAGGATATGAAATTATGTATGCAAAATTAAGGTAAGCCACTGAGGACAAATGATAGAACGACCTTAATAATTCAAAATAAGAGGCTCATTATAGCCTAATGAATAATCAATATCCCCCTAAGTGTAATTTCTAAGTAATTAGAGTATAGTTAAGATCACTATTGGACTGAAAGTTATAATCAATGATTTAGCTCAAATTGAAAGCATTTTAAAGCATTGTACCACCTGTATAACCTTACACTCCCTATTCCTCAATTAACACAGGGGGAAAACTTGGAGACTTTTGATAAATGACTCCTCGCAACATTAGAAAAACTATCCTAAAAAACAGCTATGGACCTTATTTCCGCCTTCTGGAACAGGACCCTAAAGTTATGGACTCATAATGCTAGGCTCGTCTATAATGTTCTGCAACGTCACGAAGTGGAAAACAAATGCGATGAGTATTAAAACAGGTCAAACACAAGTCAACCATATCAATACATTGAACTGTTTTAATTACAGTATAACTTGGTGATTTATTTTACTATATTAAACATATTTGAACAGTGTAACCTTATTAACAGGGTTGATTTCAGTATAGGGCCCCGATGAAACGATAAAAGGTACAATATTTACATAAAAAAAAGTGACATACAAGTTGTTTTTAAAAGTATATGCATCATTTAAAATGAATACTAAGAGCTACCAGCCAACGATGACAAATTTGAAACGGAAATACATAACTTGACATTGTAAAAACTTACATTGATTTACGCATACAGAGACCACCAAAATTGAGTATAGAATTGTACACAGAAAAATATGTTAAACTCCACATGTAATTGTAAGAACCAAATTTCCCAACCACTATAGAAAGATCCATATGAATTAAATTAAGATGTTAAAATCTGGTATAGAAAGTGCAAAAATCACGCATGAAGATTCACGCCTGACAAAAATGATTGTAATGGGTTTTCGTAAAAAAAATCATCCTTACGTTCACTGATGGGCAATCATGCCAACAATTGTTTCCAATTGGTGTTTGAATGACATCAACGTTGCAGATGTCGTATTATCTTGGGATTAGCATTCCAAGTGACTGCGCCTTTTACATAGACATTATTGTTTACCAAATAGTCTATACATTGGAAGGGAACAAAAACAGGTGACGGCACTATTGCCTTGTGCTATTTATAGAAATCCCTGAAGATGTGGAAGTTATTTATCGACGTGACTTGATGCCAATTATTAATAATTTAACATCATACAGCATTTGCGTAGGTTATACTATCTTAACAATCATGAACCCCAATGCTTAGGTATCATCTGGGTACATATCTACATTTGCAGATTTCAGGTTACATGGCAAACTATTAATAAATGAGAAGACTAGGAGAGGGCCAAGAATTGAGCCCTGAGGTTACAACTGATGAAATGCTACGTGATTGGAACGCTTTATTAATTTCATAACATGCTGGTAGTTCGGAAAGTATGAAACGAACCATTCATTTCAGTGCCCTGTATACCCATGGATTTACAATTTTTTTTTCAGGAGGAGTAACGTTGTGATTAACCATATCAAAAACGCCTTGTAAGATCAAACGAAAAACGCACAAAAGAGTTTCCTTTTTATTCAAGTTATCCATTTGTTAAAATTTTTTAGAAGTCAGTGTTCGTTAGATGTGTTTCTAAATCCCGACTGACCATGTACAATATATTGAGGATCTAGTTAATAAACTCATACAATATGTTGTGTACAATTCTTCTTAGATTTTAGCACACACACGTAAAATAGAGATTGGTCATATTGGTCAATTCATGAGGACTTGGTGACTGTGAATCCATAAATGTAAATCCGAATATCGTTATTCATAGTTGGTTGGTTCTTTAATTAAGTTGCTTGTAAGTTGTAATCTCCATAAAAGAAGAACATGTGACTGGTGAAAGAGTTGGTTTCAAGAAAATAGAAAATGATGGATCCTAAAAGAAAAAAATCTCTTTGTTCTCTTTAAATGAGTGTATCCATACTAAATTAACTATTTTAGCGGTTTTGAAAGTGCAACCAAATGACGGTGAGGTAGTTTTAGTTTCGAGGTCCTATCTGTTATAACTGTCCTACCCATGCACAAAATAAATTACTATACAGTAACCCCCAAAAAGGTTTTCCTGTAGTTACCCTTGTCACACCGGACCCTGACCCTGGGATTCTAAAGTTAACGTTCACAAACCCTCAAAAAGGTTTAGAGACCCTGAAGTTAAATTGCGCTGGGAGGTCCTCATGAGAATAAGCACAGGTCCATACACGTCAAACCCCCAAAACACAACATAGTTAAGAGTATTAATAGCCGTCCCTGGATTTCGCGATCCCACCTGGTTGCGCGATCACCTGGGCGTGAATGGTTTTCGCGGTTTCCGTTGACACTTGAATGAACCTTGCATGAGGATTATCGTGACCTTTAAAATTTTCGGCATCACCAATCGACACCCGCCCAACAAAGTTTCGTCTGGATATACCAAAGGACCCAATTTCCCCTCCTTTACCTTTGACCTACAGTTAAGGCAGAAAATCTCTCACTTCCCTCGGTCCTCATTGCAATCTTGACTGTGCCAAGGACTAGACTTTTCAACCCTGTCGAATTTTCAGCGACGAAATTTGAGTACACGTGAGTCTCTCACAGAGTATGAAAATGCCCAAAATATAAATCTCCGTACAACCAAAACCTTGCTAAGCAAGCTGAAAACGATCAAGAAGTTGAAGTAGATGAGTTATTGCCTTGATCTATATCATGAATTACTTCAACCACCCTCAGCAAAAAGTCGTCACTCTCTCGAAACCGGCCATGTTTGATTTTGCTAACTCGCTTTCAAATGGTCATGTGACCACTATTTTATTCACATTGGTGCAAAATAGATGATTTACCAATGGATTAAGATTGAACCCACAATTTTGAAAAATTAACTGATGAATATTGCTAAATGAAGAAAATGCTGTTGTGACATGATGTGCGTACATCCAACGTTAAGGACAGAATCTTAGCTTTCAAATAACGTTGTTCTGTTCAATTATCTTGTTTTCTCTAGATATGGTTTAGTTTACACGAAGGATAAAACACAATATGCCACTTTTACTAGGGAAGGTGAAGTTTTATCCAATAATTCAACGTCTTTATCCATTGTAATTCGGGAAACCCTTATTGAATATCCTAATTGAAGAATGTGACTAACACTTCTTCTAAAAAACTGGCCTCGTGGCTATAGAGAAAAATGACACTCTTAATGGTACCTTTATAATATGTTTTATTATAATTACGAATGGTTTATGATTTACCATGAATAGACACAGTTAATAAAGAGAAATGAAGATAGTGTTTTTTTCTGCGTATTGCATTGAAATATATTTGTTGTGTTTGAGAACTGTCCAAAAATATCACTTTATATTATGTTTTGTCATGCATGGCATGTCCTGACCGCCGGTCTCCTAAAAGAAAAATCGTCTTTGTTCCTTTAAGGAGTGTATCCATAATAAATTACCTATCATGTAGTTACGGTTTTAAAGTGGCAACAAAATGAACGGGAGTATTTTTAGTTTCTAGGTCCTATCGTTATAACTGTCATACCCATGCACAAAATAACTCTCTAACAGTAACCCCCAAAAAGGTCTCTCCTGTAGGTCGTGTATACCGGTCAACAACCTGACCTGAACCCCCCCACTGATTCTAAAGTTAACGTTCGACAAACCCCCCTCAAAAGGGTTAGAGACCCTGTAAGTTAAATTGCCGTGGATGTCCTCACTGAGAAAGCAACCGGTCATACACTCCACACACATTAGTTAGAGTAATTACTAGGCGGTCCCTGGATTTCGCGATCACCGGGTTTCGCGATCACCCACCTGGCGTTAATGTTTCGCGGTTCCTTTGACCTTGAATGAACCCTTTATGAGCTTTCGTTGACCTTTAAAATTTTCGGCATCAACAATCGACCACCCCGCCCACCAAGTTTTCGTTCGTCTTGATATACCAAAGTTTACCCATTTCAACCTCCTTTGACCTTTGACCTACAGTCAGGCATAATAATCTCTCATTCCTTCGGTCCCTCACTTGAAATCTTGACTTTGACCCTAGACTAGACTATTCACCCCTGTCGAATTTTCAGGGACGAACTTTGAGTAGCTGTGAGTCTCTCACAGAGTCTGAAAATGCCCAAAATATAACCCCCCGTACAACCAAAACCTTGCTAAGCAAGCCTAAACCGATCAAGAGTCTGAAGAAGTATATATGTTATTGCCTGATCTCATATCACTTAATTAATTCACACACTCCTCAGCCACGTCCGTCACTCTCCGTCGTAATCGGCCATGTTTGATTTTGCTAACAGGCAACTCGCTTATCAAATTGGTCATGTGACCAATATTTTTATAAACATTGTGCAAAATAGATTGATGTTACCACATGGATGAAGAGTTAACCCACATTGGGAAAAATTACTGAAGAATATTTCATACACGGTTTTTTGATGCGGTAAGTGTAATTTTCATCTGTTGTTTGTTAAGACATTTAAATTCTTGACGTTAATCAACTAACCAACTTTGATATTGAATCACCAAACATGTTTCAAACTTTTAATCAACACATATTAACTGCCACTTTTATCAACTCGTAAATGTTTGAATTTTGTGCGATTTTTAATCATCCAACTTTTAATCTTGGTTTTTCCATAACTGTTTTAACACGTGCATGTCATGTACGGTTAGCTCATTTCAAACAAATATTTAATGGCAGAAGCATTTCATAACAGCATTACTTATTTTTGATATATATCATTTAAATACGGCGTCACTATTTCGCCGCGTTTCGTTAATTTACCTGAAAAAAGTACTTAATGACATAGTTGGTTACACTTTAATTAACGTTCCAGACTCATTTATGCAAACATACGCTTCATTTAAATGTTTCAAAACAATTGCATAATATTGTTTCAATTGGCCAGTTATTTTTCATTGATCTCATGTTTAAACCAAATAAACGTGGTTGTTATTGGATCAAAGGAAAACGTTTTAATATGAACATTTCAGTTCATGTTACGTACTTTTTTAATCACCAAGTGAATACGAGAAAAGAACATTAATTAAAATTTAATTATGTAATGTTAGAAAGGAATGATATTCCTTCATTGTTCCACTGATCATTTTGTGCTTCAACCACGATGAAAAATTGAAAACATGGCACATTACGAATAGTTGGTTGGTTGACTTGAATAAAGTCAAATATGCTTTACCGTATGAACATTAATGAGCAACTCGACTGTTGTATACAATAAAATGTTTATTTGGGGTGTCTGAGGCTCCATATCAAGCGGTCCCTTCATTCTCATCGTTTTCCCCCTCGCATTGATTCAGTATCCCCATAATCTGAGGATAGTAATATTCTGATAAGCGTTTTCGTGATTCGTGTTGGAGAAAAATGAAGTTTGGTTTTGCGTGTGTTGTTGCCATCTGGCGTCATTATAATGACATGCCAGACCAAAACGTTAAGCGAGAGTAGAGGTAGAATTATTATTCCAACTTTTTAGGCCCCTAGGCGACTGTTAGGGCTCAAATTAAAAACAAAAAACACAACAATTTAAAAGTTTTGCACTTTCACAATCATATTTCAAAATAAGAATGAAAAATGCATTTTAATTTAAACGAGTTCCAACAAGCTTTTCTAGATCGGTGGTCTATGTAAAGTCAATGCTACCATCGTTACATCAAGGAGATCATTATCATTAATGAATTTGTTAGAGCTTTTAGTAAACCCCACTTTTCTTATAGGCTTGTTCCTTTATAAAAAAAAAAAAATAGTTGAAGTTGACAAGATTAAGATGGAAGATGAATAGTGGACAGGTTTTAGATGAAGCTGATGGTCCAAATCATTGCATGGGCAATAATCAATCATATTAACCTTGCAGGGTATATGCCGAGTTAGTGATGCATACGTGAGTTTTCGATACAACCGAAGAGTGACAATGAAGTATTTATATAATATTGGAGGGTTGAGGTTGATAACAGAAAAAATCGCCCGAGCATAGATCAAATATCGGCGAGTCGAAGAGTGAGGATTTTATGTTAATCAATAACCGAAAAAGTCATCCAATATTATTATTATTATGCAGAAGAAGCTTGGACTTGACCAAATAGTTTTTAAAATGGCTTCAAAACTAATAAAAAGAGAGATTTTGCTTGACGAGTTGCCCCATATTTTTGCGTATGTGCAGTATTGGGCGGTATGCGCTACTCGACCTGCAGTATTGCACCACACGGAAGCTTCAGAGCATAATAATTGAATATAATGTTATTTCCTGTTTAGAGACCAGGAGAAGGAAATGAAAAAAAAACCAAGCCAAATTCCTGAATTTGGATCCTGGTCCTCCCTCATGCCAGACAGGAACCCTCTTACTTATTAAAGAGTGAGGTGGCTTGAAGGCGATAGCCCGGTTTAAAATCATCCTTAATAACCAAGAGAAACATGTATTCATTCTAATCCGAGCAATCATATTCTTATTTAATAGATATTCGTTCAAACAGTATAACATGTAGAGATAAGATAAAATAACTTAAAAAGATGTAAAATGTCTTGTTATGGATTCAAATAAACAAGCAAATATAAAAATAATGGCATAATGCCAAACTATGAGGTCTGGATTGAAACTTAACAAAACGGCATATTTTCGATCTGTTTTATTTTGAGACATTTATTTGAAGCGAGTTTCAAAGTGCAATGCAAACGGTGAATGATGAGGATTTGTAGTTTACACGGTCAGTTAGTTTCTGTCAGAAGACATGTCATACCATGCACAAAAATAAATCCAAACTATAGTAGATTCTCAACCAATCGTGTCACCAGAGGAAAAGTTTGGACAGCGTTCGATTTATCTGGGAGAGGAGGCAGAAAAGAAAACATGTGGCGGTGAAAAATCCACCTGTTTCATGAACGAACTAAGCTAAGATAATCTAGCCTTCCATGTTGACTTTCTTTGCACAAGGAGGGTCACAGATTTTGGTGTCCTTTGAATCCTAAACGATAGTCAACATGTTTGTAGCTAAAAATGCGATACGTTGAACTTGAATGCTTTCATAGAATTGAATTGTCTCTGGGTATCGGATTCCATGTTTCCAATATAATAGATTTTGCGTGGAATTTTAATTTCCACCATGAACATTCCCCTCATTCAATGCCCATACCTTCGGAAAAAGTACTAGAGGTGACACGATGGGTTGATATCTACGATAAATGAGTAGTGGTTGCGGAATGTACATGCTCCTCCATTTCAGAATGAATCAATGAAAAATGTTTACTTTTGGCTTCGATTATTGCCAGTGCTAATACATTTTTTTCCCGCCCACTATTAAAAGGTGGGTGATCTCTTCATTGAGAGCATATAACCAAATCTCATTTACAAATATGACATTTCTTCTGATACCACAATCTCAATTTTAAGGGGTAAAGTGAGGAGGATGCTGGTGATCTAGCACGATTCGTTTAATGCTTATAATCATCGGCCGAAACTCTTTATCATTTTGTGTCTTTTAACCAACCGCTTGCTTTATAAGGCATTATAGCCACACCACATTAATTTGGATGGGGAACGAGACTACCGTGGTATACTAAATAAAATGGCAGCGACGTGTCATTTTTTACTGGGTGACTTTAACTAACCTGTTTTAATCGCACTTTCTCTCAAAGCTCCAAACGAAACATCAAACACCTCCAATAAAGTTAGAGAATGTGGGTCGCGGTAATAACTAGGGTTGTCAGTACTGTTGTAGGCAGTATTGTACGCGCATACATCATGATGTTATATGGATGAGGCACAAAAATGAATCGCTAGGCTAATTTCACACCTCACAGATAAGTTAGGAAGGGACATCTTGCCTCGAACAGGTGGGCCTGTAAAATAAAAACCACATGAAAAATCAAAAAGGACCAATAAAATTTGTCACCACTGTGAAGGGCAAGATGATCGTGCTACTGCCGAATCAGGTCACCACCATTTTCTGTTTATTCTAGAGCATTCTCAAAAAATTGTGCAAGTGAAAGCATCATCTTTTGACAATTTGAACATGAGTGTTGTGATGTGCTTACACCCTCGTCACGGGCATATTTCTTAGCTTCAAATGCCGTTTCTATGTTTCAATTTGCGTCCTTTTAATTCTTGAGATAGTGTGTGTAGTTAACACGAAAGAGTACACTCACGATGTGGCCACTTTTACTAAGGAAGATGAAGCATATCCAATAATTCACTCTTATCCTTTGTAATTATGAAACCCTATTGAAATTGCTTACTGAAGAAATGCGTTGTCATGGTGCTTACATCAACGTTAAGGACAGAATTCTTAGCTTTCAATACTTTTTTGTTTGTTCATATATCTTGTTTATTCTCGAGATATGTTTTGTTTACAACGAAAGGAAAAACCCAA
>JAMKCH010032324.1:0-83704 GCA_023653785.1 Ophioderma brevispina | reverse complement strand
TGGATACGATAAGAAGAAGAAGTAACAGCTATTGATCCTGTCCTCAAGGATTTGTACGGTTCACGTACAAATACACACAGCGCGTATAAGAAAACTTCTCTCCAAGAAAACTTCTGACATTCTAATACATGCTTTTGTAACATCACGCTTGGACAACGCTTGTTCGTGAAAGAATTCAATATAAAAATTGCTTCTTACATAACTGATCTTATTTTACCATATACTGATTTTATACTCCTTCACGCTTTCTAATATCCACTGACACGTTTGACTCACACTTACACGTACCATGCCATCACTTGGAGATCGCTTTTTTCGCTATCGCACCAAAACTTAGGAACTCTTTACCTGTTGCTTTACGACAATCGAACTGTGTTAATCATTTCAAGTCTGGACTCAAAACACTCCCCTTTAATACTGCATATAATGACTACGATTATTGTGTTCTATTTTTGACATTATTTTTAGTACTGTGTTATTGTTTATGATTCATTTTGTGCTTTTTGTAAAGGGGAACAATTCAGCTATCTTTTTTGTGTGTCCTACATCTACTTATCCTATTTGTCTTGGTGTTTGCTTGCTCATACATCTTTGATTAGAATTTCGTTTTCTAAGTAAATGGCGCGTCATAAGTGCTTTTATTAGTTTCAGTTTTCAGTTTCAGTTTATTCAGCAAAACATATCGTACAAGACATAAATGTATAATACAGTATATTAAATAATAATACATAAAGTATCAATTGTAAACTGTACAAAGTTGAATAGGTGATATGATATGCTAGGACCAGTAATGGACAACCCGATAGGGCTTATAATTATTGCTGGCCCTGTATCCATACAAATAAGATAAACTCAATATTACAATATATTACGAAGGTAAGTATACATAACAAAAACAATACAGAACAACAAAAAAAATTGGACAAGAAGGACAGACTGTTCAACATGTCTTGCTAAGGTATGCAACTATTGCTTTGAGGAAGCAGAGATAGAAATGAGGTGAAGAATAAAGTGAGGAGTAGAAATAAGATGAAAAATAAAGTGAGAGGAGAAATAAGGTCTAGGGGAGTAACTAATTAAGAATTGTACTGGTTGATGAAATGTTTCTTCAGTTGAGCTTTAAATGTATTTTTGTTTGTAATTGTTGTGATAGATTCTGGGAGATCATTCCAAAGTTTTGCGCCATGATACTGGATAAAGTGCTTTTCAAAGGAAGATTTTGGGAGGGGAAGATGAAGTTTTTCAGCTTGTCTCTGGTGTTATAAGTGGGGAATTGTATGTTTGTGATAAAGTAATTACTGGAGTTCGGAGGTAAATTGATTGTGTGATAGTCCAAACATGAAGAGCGCTGTTTAAAGTTGGTTGAGGTGCTCTAATTGCGTGTTTGCAGTGAGTGAAATAATGGTAAAGGTGGTGGTTTTGGGTGGAGTTTTGGGGGGTGAGGGTGAGTTTGTATAGTGCGAAGGTCCATTTCTGGCTTTTTGGTGTTTAGTTGGTGAGTCGTGTGAATAGTTTGGAGGACCAATGATTTACAGAATAAGGGGATTGGAGAAAGATTACTAATGTGCCTGTATAGTAGATTTTAAGGGTAGTTCTGGAAGGTGGGATTCGATTGTACCTATTGCGTGAGACGCTTTGGTAGTGACGAGTTGATGTGTCATTTCCATGTTAGTTTGTCAGCAATTGTGATGCCAAGAAATTGGGTTGAGGTACCTGGGCGATGTTGGTATCTTTGTTCGTGATTGTGAGTGTTGTGTGTAGAGAATGAAGCCATGTAGATAGTTTGGAAAAGTAAGAGAGTTTGTTAGCCCGAACAGTCAGTGATTTTTTTTGCGAGTTTCATGATTCATTGTTGAAAAGTGCAATTAAATGTTAGGGTTTGAGAGAAAGTGTTTGTGTAATCTGCAAATAAAATCTCGTGTTAGTGTGTTAGAGATGTTGGTATACTTATGTAATGATGAAGAGTAGGGGTCCAAGGATCGAGCCTTGTGGGAAACGCCAACTGTGATAGTTTGAGGGATGATGCGGTGGAGTGATGTATATGATTGTGAACGGGTAGTTAGGTAACTCCTGAACCACTCCAAGGCTACTCCACGGACACCGGTTAAAAAAAAAATGATAAAGCTTGTGAAGAAGAATAGTGTGCAATGGTGTCGAAAGCCATTGGAGAGATCCAGGAATACCTCCATGATGTGGAGTTTATTTTTTATGCGACTGGTGAGGTTTGTTGTTAGTTCAAGGAGGCCAGGTAGTTGAGCGTTTTGGCCCTGAAACCGGATTGTTTCACTCGACAAGAATGTTGTGACTATTTGAAGAATTGTAGACAGGGACGTTGTAATTGTAATTAAATAATAATATAAAATTTGTATTTTTTTTTAACGCGCGAACATAACCACGTAAACGTGCTCAAGGCGCTGTGGCGCGCCTTCTGACATGGAAAAGGCGCTAAAGCACATCAGAGGAAACCATCCGATAAGAAACAAGATTTAGGCCAAGAACTCGATTTTAGAAGCAGGAGTAAATCGGAGAGAGTACCAGGAGAAAACCTGGGGAAAACGACGTATGGATCGAGAAACCAGTTTCACATAAAGCCACCGAGAAACGAGCCCATGCAGGGAATCGAACCCGAGACCTCAATGGAGAAAGGCGAGGGAAGATACGCTGCGCCAAACACGTTCCCGTTAAAAATCATGTACATGGATTTTTTCAAGTAGTTTTGAATAAAGATGGAGAACAGAAAAGGGCCTGTTGATTTGCAATGTAGTGCGTCTTTGTTTTTGTAAATAGGAATGACGTTGGCTGATTTTGAGGTGATCTGGGAAAGTTCCGGTTGAGAAGTGATGGTAAATAGTGTGATACAGAGGCGATATGATGTTATCATAGCAATCCCTGGATCTATCTTGTCGATACCCGCACTTTTACCAGGTTTCGTAGTGGTTGGCGAAGTTGTGCATCTCATCTACAGTAACTGGATTCAGGAAAATTGAGGTGAATGTGTTTTTGGAAGTAATTTTTAATGAGTTATGGAAGGTGGAATTTTGTTAGCCAAGATTTTGCCAAGGTTTAGTGAAGTGATCTTGAATGAATTAGCTATGTCAAGGGGGTCAGTTATCTGCTTATATTATGAGTGAAATGGTTAGGGATTTGTTTAGGGATTACCTTCCTGCCTAGAATTTGTTGAGGAATGTCCAGGTTTTGGATAAGATCATTTTGAATTTCTGAATTGTCTGTGTTGGTTTTCTGGCAATAAGAATAAAGTGAGTTAATTTGTTTTGTATTGTTTGTATTGCTGTTTGGTTTGCCTGGTGTGTTTTTCTTCAGGTAGTGTGTAGAGGCCGTGCTGTGTTGATTGACTTGGAAATTACTGTTGTCATCCAGGGCTGGCTTATGGTTACGCATTTTTTTAAAGTCTTCTTTTGTAAGGGGATTGATTCGTTGTAATGTTTGGTATAGTGTAATGAAGTTGTTGTACGCTATTTTAGTGGTCATTTTTGTGAGTAGTATTTCCCATGATTCAGTGTGGAGTCTACGGTTAAATGTGGCGATGTGTGATCTTTTGTAATCACGTTTAGTGATTGTAGTTTTTGTGGCATGCGTATGCTTTAGAGGTGTAATGAGGAATATGGACATGATCTGCTAGTGTCAGTGACAAATATCCCTGGTATGGAGCTGTGTTATGGGAGTTGGTGTGTGATAATGTTGGCAATGAGCCGTGGCCGTGTGATGGTTATTCTTGTAAGGTTTGTTAATTTTGGGGATATAAGAGCTTGCATGTGACGGTTAATAAAGTCATATTAATGGGGGTGAGTGGGAATAAATGAGAAGATGATGGTAAAGTCACCGACAATATAGACGTCACGGTTGGGTGTATTTAGTTCAGTGAGAAGCGGCTCGAAGCTGTTGTTATAAAATTTGGAGGGTGGTGGTACATGCAGTATGTAAATAACACCGAAGTTAATTGTTGGGTCTTATTGTTGGTGTAATGGTGTAGAGCAATGAAAAGTGAGTCAAATTCTGGTCCTGGTTTGTGTCGTGATTTTGTATGCGAGGTGATTTTTTTTTTTTATGTAAAGCCAAAACTCCCCTTCATCTGCCAGTGATGGTTCCGGAATGTACGTGTAGCCATTGAAAGGTGAGGTGGTTGGAATTGGGGTGTCAGTGAAGCCAGTTCTGAAAAATGCTATAAGACGGAGAATGAGTGGGTTGAGTTGATAAGTAGTTTAGTTGATTTTAATATGATTTGTTGATACTGCGACGTTGAAAGGAATATGGGAAAAATGAGTCGTTTTGCTTGGTGGTTATTAGGTGTTGAAGCTGTCGTCTGTGTGATAGGGGAATAAGAACGAGGAATTAGGATTGTTTGCAGGATGTGATGAAAGATGTGTGGGTCACATGTTTGAAGATGATATGGGATCTATAAGTAATGGGTTGATGCAAAGGGAGTTACAGGTTTGATGATGTTCAATTTAGGGTTGGGGGAAAAATTCAATTGATTGATGCGCGAAAGTCTTCGTCGTGAGCTGGTGGTTGAATGGCAGTTCGTATATTGCAGGGCATGGCATAATGAAAGGATGAAATATAAACAACAAAGGAAGAAATAATAACGAGGAGGGGTTATAAGGGGAGAGAGAGAGAATAAAGGGAGAGAAAGAGAATGAGAGAGAGAGAGAGGATGAATTGAGAAATGGGTTGACTGAATTTGGTTGAAGAAGAAATAAAGTTAAAAGAAGAGCCAATGAAAAACCCGCGTCGCTGGGGATAACAGTGAGGCAAAACCTGGGGGCAAGTGTATGACAAGTCGGACAAGACGCGAACGAAAGCCAACAAAAGACAACAGAGTAGTAGGGACAAAACCAAGGGGACTAAGGACAATTTACAAAAAGCTAAGGTTATTAAAACAAAAAATAACCAGTAAAGCAGGTGTTCGACAAATAAGTTGTAACCCAACGAACAAATTTGAGTTAAAAATGCGGGGAAATCGCCAACCAAACGATTGGGAGGTTGGAAGTGAGACCTGAAAGAGTAGTTAAAGTAAAGGTCAAAAACAAATTGGATGCGAAAAAAACGGACATTGACAAAGAGATAGGCTCAGCATGCGTAAAGTGTGATGGAACACATATAACATTACTCAATGTAGGTACACGCAAAATATAAAGTGCAAAGCAAAAATTTTAGTGTGTGATGTGATAAGTATGTGTGTATGGGGTGTGTGTGTGTGTGCTTTGCGTGTGCACGCGTGACGTTGTTTTTAAAAAAGGGAGCATGCTGTCACAAAACATAACGAACAATATTTACACATTGGCATAGAGGAACCCATATTACAAGGAGGAAACAAAAATTAATTTCATTATTACAATCATGGAATAGCATAATGAAAATATAGGACAATCTAGATTGATTAAAACAAAAGGAACATGATGTGGAAATACAAAGCAATATAGGCATGAAGGAAACCACAATGATATGTAAATAACCCTGAATGGAGGATAATAACAACACGTAGTAGACTATGTTCTTCACCAACTAGACTAAGTACTTACACCTCCGCGAATTGATGTGGCAGGACAGTGAAAGCAACGTCGCCACAGCCGACGCAAATCACAACGCACGCGCCGCGCACGCCCGTGACAGGAGGAGGGCACTTTAAGAATGGACCAATTTCCACTCGCTGATAGACAACAGCAGAATAGATATAGCGTATCAGGTGATGAACAAAGTTATAATATTAGGTCTACATAAAGAATGAGTAGACCAATGTGCAAACCAGTGGTCGTAACCCAGAGGGGGGGGCAGGGGGGCAGCTCCCCCCCCCCCCTGGGTGAATCTTGGCCCCCCCCCCGAAAAAATACATAGGCTCATACACTATACGAACAAATTTTTATATATTGGCTTGCCCCTGAATATCTATGTGCCCCCCCCCTTTGCCCCCCCCCCCTGAAAACAAAGCTGCTTACGCCACCTGAAGCAAAACGACTCTATGTGCTGAATGTTTGTAATCCCCCTGGATGGTAATGTGCAGGGAATTGAGGTGCAAATCAATAAAAAAAGACTAAGTTCAGAAACATAGAGATATGGTAAGGATCAGTAATAAAAAAAAAACGTGGGTTGGGGGAGGTAGAACTATAAATGTATACAAGAAATATGGGGAGCTTATAAGGCCAGAGATACAGTACAAAATTTAAAGATATGATGCAATGATGCACAACTGCACTGGGATATGAGTAACCGACTAACAACGAAGGCTAACAGTAAAAAAACTAAGTACTAAAAAATGAGGCAATGCTACTATTTATATTTATTCCTATTCCGTCTTTCTGTTAAATTTAGAGATACATTTACCCAAGGCATTAACACGTTAGTTGGAATACAATGTTTTAACCAATGATCAAATGGCACTTTCAAAATTCCACCTGTAAATAAAAGCGTGTTATCCTAATGTACAATTTGAAATGATGACAAACACCGCCACCACCACCACCAACAAGACAATTGTCGGTTTGACATTCAAACATTTTTATAATATAAGATGTTAGAATTACAGTGCACCCGAAATTCAATTCAATGTATTTATGAAAAATAGGCGACTATTGCCATTTAGTGCTTTCGATAATTGGCTGTGTGTAAATTTAGTCTAAATATGGCTAATTCAACTCAATTTGTGAACACATCTTACATATGTTAGTACCATATGATTATGATTTGATTCAGTAGAACACATGTTAGTAACATATTAAATTATGATTTACCTTCAGTAGACATTGTTTTAGAAAGAATAATATAAAACTATCCAGTAAGCCATTTTTAGACTTTCCCATCCAGATATATTTCTGTCGCTGTCGCAAGTATAAAAACAGCATATTACCGATAAACCAACGGTGTAATACTGGTAGCTGTTAGGGTAAATCATACTGTCGACGTTTGTAATTGGGCAGCCGAATTTTCATATGTGAAAAAGTGATTAATCTTAGTGACAGCGGAATCAAATGTAACGCCTGGAGACTTAATTGTATAAAGAAACAAAAATTAAAAAGACAAAATTTAGTTATTTTTTTTTTTAAACATTAGGAGGAAGGAATGAAAAACTATGAAATGTGAGAGAGGGAGAGGTATTTTATAGCATTTATACAGTGTTTATATACATCAATACATCTTTTTAATGCACTTGAAGTTAAAGTAGAATGTATTTTTCGGACAAACAGTTTCGGGTTAGCTGACACTTCACCATTTAAATCATTGATATAGTAATGATCCCTGATCTAGAAGAACCAATCAGCCAAGTAGCTTTTGAGAGGAACAAGTGCTACATTAAACTCCGTTTGTCGGTCAGTTAACTTTCATCTGAGAATATATATACCGAATCGCCGGTTTCAGCGATGTCAACATGGTAATAACTTACCGTTCGCTGGTTCATTCTCGCCCTAGTAGATATGCCATTCATACTGCTGGTATAAATTTCCAAATCTTGCAGAACAGAGCGGCACGTCTGAATATTCAACGGGACGTGCATGAGAGCGCAAAGCCACTCTAAAAGAATCTACACTGGTTCGCGGTGTGATTGATGAAAGAAAAGGATTTGTTTAGACATGTCTGGGGCATAAGGTATTTCCGAGAGAAAGCCCATCCTTACCTCATGGAACTGCCTCAACCTCTATGCCCCGGCAAGCCTGGATTGCGATCTGCCTCTTGAACCACACGTCTTCAGTACCTCGCACACGCTTGATAACAGATGGTGATAAAGCATTCACAGCTCTCGCACCTCGCGAATGGAAACAGGCTCCAACCAACATCAGATCTGCTTCAAACTCTCTCTCAGAAATAGAAACTCAAATCAACACCACTTCCGAATTAATTCTTTTCTCCCGCTGAGCAACCATTGTCTTTTAAAAAATCGTTGTTTTTATATGCGGTAGAATGAAGGCGTCTTGGTACTTGTAAGTCTGTAGATTTAAGTTCTAATAGTATATGGTTCTTTGTATTGAGTGCGCGCTGGATTTTTATGATTGAGCGGTAAAAGGTCAGTAATAATAATAAAATAAAAATATGCAATTTCTAAATAGATAATGGGATGGTCTAGGTGTTAGACTAAAATCTCTAAAACTTGTTGTTTATCAACACATTAATCCTGTATTTCGAAAAAGGTTGTATGATGAAGTTATAATATTCCTAAGCTGTCGTAATTTTTTTTTTCAAATCGTGTTCCATGGAACGGAGGAGTGGTCAAAAATACATAATGAGCTCACTCTTTTTTGTTTTGACAACATAGTATACAAACATGTTATTTTGCAAACAGGTCCTAGGACTTGGAGTGAAATCTAGAATTTAACAAGCACTTTGATATCACATCTGGTAAATCACTCTCAAATTACGTGATTGGATGTTCCCATCATCTTGCGTGATATGTTATACGTATTAAAAGTATGGCTGACCAGCATTTAAGAATCCCATTTATCTATTTCTGATTCTTGCAGAAGCGTGATTTGCGTTGCAACTAGGGACACAATGTCCTCGTCACCAGTTATGTAAACATTCCTATGGGACCTAAATGGGTTTATTTTCTAATTCAATTTTTTAAGCAATTTTAATTTTTCGAGCTGTGATCAAAACTTACAAGCTCTCGAAATGGAGAAAACTATCGTGACGTTATTGAACCGTGACCTTTCCACTACCCTTTTCAATCACCACAAAATAATGTTATGATATCAACTATGAGATAATCGTATTGTATATTACAGCATTCTTGGGGCGCGGAGGCAAACAAGCGACAATCTCATACAGTAATTTAAAAGCTATTCACATTTATCCAATATAGGCGGCCCTAAAAAGGGGTAGTCGCTTGTCCAAAGTGTATTAATGCTAAGGATTTTTAATCTCCTTAAATAACGATTTAAATTCATCTGCAAGGAACAGATTACTTTAACAAAGACTTCTTTAATATTTCCAACAACCACTTTTTATCTTGCGTATGTTCATGGAACAAAACTAAAGAGAGGCCGTACCTAAGGCACGAAATGTAATAATTAATTTAAATTGAAATTATTGACGCTTGAAACTGATATAGATTTATTCAAATGTCATATCAAAAACTATATCAAATGATTCAATGAAAATATTATACCGTGCTTGCGCAAAGACACAATTAGATTGGACATTGGCCCTTACACGTATTTAATCGGGTATCCCCAGAACATTCCTTATATGATATTCAATAACATTATGCAAAATGGGTATATGAATTGCGTAGTATTTGTAAATTGGTTATGTGTTAGGGGCTTTAAAGGTGCAACAAGAGATTTCCCTAATCAGGTGTGCCTATAAAAAATCGAAATACTGATTTTTGCCCTGATGTAAAGCTTTCTGTAGCAAAAGTATCCCCATCTGAAAGGATTACGCTGAGAAATTTTCTTTGGTACAAAAATTGTGAAATTTTGTAATTTGTATAGGAGCAAATACGAAATTTCAGCATATGTTTTACATTGGAATATAAGCAAATTAAAATCACTGTTTTCTCTCTTTTAAGACATTTCTGAGCCAAACAAGGTAAGAAAATCTATTGAGTGTCTAAGAGATAGGCATATTACTATTATGACATATATTTGGGTGCCTTCAAAATCTATCTGCACCTTTAACGGTGGTGAGCAGTAGATAAAAAGGACTAGTGCTTGGATTGACATTTATAAGTCAAGGGGAATTTGATATACCATTGACAATGCGTCAATTCCACTGAGTACCAATTACGACTTACCAGTTACTTTTGGTTTCTTAGCTTAGCTTCTGAGCCATGCAGTTCTTAAAGGTATGAGAGTATACCAAAAACCTACTTAAAGATTTTTTCCAAGTATTGTTCTGAACTGACCAAAAAATCTTTTCACTTCCGAACAAAACATCGCCCAACCCAACAGTGTATGTTCTTACAAATACACTTAAATGCGGAAATCCTGATTGGGATTTTTTTTGATGTGATTGATATTATTTAAATTGTACCATTGTTTCAAAATTATTCGGATCATTCTTTTCTAGATATGTACTTTGACTTATCCTTCATGAAGACTTATACAAAAATACCTTTCATGCACTGTGGTATTCTTGTGGTGGTCACATGAATTAGAATACAACAAACATAATTTCACAGCTAACTTCGTATTAATGCCAATCGGTTGGCATGAGAAAAAGATTAAATACACAGACAGTGTGAAATTATCTGAATTGTGTCTGATTATGAAGGTAGACACAAAGTACACAGAATAGAAATACTATGTAAAACTTAACATAATATTAAGTAACACTTTTACCTAGAATTATGTCAGATTGACATAATTCAATCAAAATTACACAGTTATCATGTTAAAGTACTAATTATTATAGATCTATGCTATAGATGGTTGGGGGCAAAGAGATATTTAAATATTAACGAATCAGGCAACTTGATCGCAATAATAAAGTTTCAATATAATCCAAACTTTGGCATCAAGCATATTCTGGCATTGCTAAAGTGCCAAATGTGTTCAAAAGATTTCCTGATTCATGTTGAGTTGTAACAAGCTAAGACGAGAGCTCAAAACTGGTTCAAGCTGCAAATATTCTATACTTTATGCAGATTGAGTAAGAAAAATAGAACCTGATTTTGGCCGGCAGTTTTGCATCTTTAAGTAACATATGTATCAAACATGTGTGGTATCCTGCAGAACGCTTATTTTTGTTAGCTTTAATTCGTTGTCATATGTGGTATCATCGGAAAGCTTATTTTGTTGGCTTTAATTTGCGTAAAGAGTTAGTCAGTATTAGGTATAGGCCGACTATAGCTTTTTTTGTAATCAAGCAGTCAGTTTTGCACTCTGTCACATGGATCCAATTTAAAGGCACGGCGGTTAATGAAGCAAGTCACGCCACCAAATGATGATAGGGGTATGTACAACTTTATGTTAAATAACAACAACAATAACACATTATTTGAAACACTGTTTTGAAAAATGAGGCATATTTTGGTCTACAAATAAAGAAATCACTTTCTTACTCGAAAATGTCTCTGATATTTTTCGTACTCGAAAAAATGTCGCTGATATTTTTCGTATGACTTCCCGAAACTGATAACATATATTAAGTAACTTTATTTTTCCAATGGGAAAGAGTTCAATTTATTGGTTATGAATCAGCGATCGGTTGATACCCATCGATAGTTTTTGGGTTTTTTTTTAATCCAATAACAAAATGTTTTCATTTTGATAATACATTTGATGTATACATTTCGATGAATTTTGCTCTTTTAAAATTTAAACGAAAATAGTAAAATCGAGGAGAACTCTCGTGTGCCATTAAACAAGCCTAAAGAAGGTAAAATGCTGGCCAGAGTATTCGATGGTTCCTGCGACTTTGGTTCTTCAACACCTCCACCTGGTCCGAGCTACTTACAATAATACAAGTATACATATGAATTTGAGCTCTTTGAAAATGAAACAAAAATAGTTATATTTATGTTAAATAAAAGATCCAACATGCAGGTACCAGAGTACGCAATTTTGGCAACCAATTCAAACCAAAACGAAGACCGTCGCGTCGACTTGTTGATTTCAATTTCAAGGAGGATTAATAAAATGTTTGACATTATTCTGTGTTACAAGGGTATACCACGTGTGATGGAAGAAAATGTGTTTACCATGAGTGTAATAAACATGTCTAGACCAGCAGCGTGTTCTTGCAATCTTGTCACGAAGTTTTGTACAGGGGACTCGTTATTTCGCTTTTTACATGATTCGATTCGTTAATAGTAATTCCACGATTAACTATGTATCTTTAAAGGTCCATGACCCGATCGCTAATAGCCTTGTCCTCCAAAACCCCATATTTACCGGCAGTAGTCAAAAGTTTGGTGTCGGAAGAAAATACTACATGTATTTATTTCATTTACCCCTTGAAATCCTCTCTAAAAGATGTTGGTTGGATGTTATTAGCGAAAATGTACACCGTTTTGATTAACCAATATAAACTTTACACAGTTACTGTATTCTATCACATTTTAGCTATCATATCAAAACGGATTGAACTACCTCTGCACCGTGAATCTGCTCAGAAACTGACCACGTATTACATTGATTAAATTACCAATTGCAAAACTGACAGGAACCAAAGGAAAAGGAATTGCTGAAATTTTTGTCTACACAATGTAGAATTTCACTATTGACCATAACACATACTGAGCTGTTTAGTTACGATCGGTCATTACTAAACCTATGTTTAAAAAAAATACAGCAAGTACACTTGCGGGATCCCCCCTGACAAGATGGCAGTATACACAAGTTGGTTAGTTGGCATAGTGTCAGTTGCAGGGCATCAAAATTCAATAAATAGTTTTTTTCTGGAATAATATCTAGAAAGTACGTTTCTGAAATGAAAGCCTAACCAAGGGGAAATGACCGCAAATGACCTTTGACCTTGTCATGTGACCTTTGGACCTCAACACCATAATTCGAGTGCTTGGAGCATAGATTTTTTGGAGTTTTGGGAAAAACAAGACTTAAACTTTGGCTAAGTGAGAAAAATCAGGTTTGCACCTAGGTTCAAGCCATTTTAACCATTCAAATGTGTTAAACACTTAGTTCATGTGTGCACTAAATAGAGAATATTACAAACTATCATAATATGCAAAAAATTAAATTTAAGTTAATAACAAAAATAACTTAATAATACATCTGTGCTCCAAGCACTCGATATGAAGGAACCCGTAGCACCTTAGACCCAAGTTTAGGTTGTAATCGGACTTCAACTTTTCAAAGATGACCAGAAAAACAAAAACTAACCAAACTGGAACATGACCTCAGTGACCTTTGACCCTTGGGTCCACAACTTTGACATCATCCACATTATGAAGGAATGGCTATTGCACCTTCACCCCAAGTCTGGTTTAAATCGGACTTAAACTTTTAGAAGGAGAAGCGAAAAACGAAAACCTAACCAAACTGGACCTGGAACATGACCTCAGTGACCTTTGACCTTGGTCCATGACCTTTGACATCATCCACATATGAAGGAACTCCTATTGCACCTTCACCCCAAGTCTGGTTTAAATCGGACTTAAACTTTTTGAAGGAGAAGCGAAAAACGAAAACCTAACCAAACTGGAACACACACATACATACATACATACCACACCCATACACAACTACAGACAAAGGACATGCGCAACCTCGCAATATCCCCCTCGGCTTTTCAAGCCAGGGGGATAATAAAATGAAAAGAAGGTAACACACAAATATACTAATACCTGTAATAGTTTATCAGTTCAATTTTGGTATAGCCACAAGTGGGACATTTGATTAAGGAAGAAACATCATATGCAAATGATTGCTTATGTGTGCTTCCTTTAAGCTTCCTAAAACCATGATGTTCAATACACAATTCCATGAAAGTATACCTGCATCAGTTACTAAAACATTTTTGAGGGGTTGTTAAGCCTCAGTTTCGCAGGTCCTAGCCCCATATTACCGTCACCATTCATCCCCTCCGGCCACATCTTTCTTTGAAAACAGTTAATATTTGTTGTTTGCTTGTTACTTGATGTTGATTAGTGTTGTTTATAGAGTGTCGGCTACAAAAAATGTAAATAAAGTTGCAAAACTTTAATATAAATTGGAGTCTTTTGAATAATTTTATTTGTTATCTAGGTTCTAAAAAAGTCTAAAAAAGTATAACCAAATTATTTTTTAATGAAACCATGATGACTTTTTCAAATTTACTTTCTGTGTTAGATACCATGTTTAATCAGCTTCCAAGACGTTACAGTTTTGACATCGATCACACATTCAAAGGTGGTTATTTTTCAGCCCCGAACAAATTGTGTACCGGGACTGTGCACTTTAGACCCACTATGCAGGGTGAGGGCTGAAAGAGACGTTGCTTTCTTTAGCGCGACATTCAAATGCTAAGGAGGACATGTGTTGAATAATAATGAGATTAGTACGATGCAAAGAAATTTGCCCCACATCTTTAATGCTTAACTGCCTCTGTTATGTAGGCCTATGTTTCGGAAGGTTTACTACATGGGGAAATAAAGCAAGTTGGAAGACTGGCTGCAAATTGTGTTTCTAAAATTACTAACATTTTTCAATGGTCTGAGCAAGTGCAAAAATTGATTCCTTAATTATGTTTGACATTTGGGTTGTCCTTTTACAGTCTTTGAATAGCAAAGAGTTGTTCCCATGACAATCACTTAATTGGTTGTACTTCTTTTAGACACAACTGTCATGGTCAATGTGGATTATGGTTCCTTTAGGAGATGAGTCATATGGATAATTATACTGGGATAGTGGAGGTGTTGATTAGACAATCTAATCTTACAGGCAATATCTACGACGAAACCATCAAAAGTATGCGATCCATGATTACAATGGGGGCGGAATTTTTTAACCTTTTTTGAAAACACATTGAAAGTGAAATTAGAATACATGCGCATTTCCGCGTATCCTGTCTCCCTCACAAAAATTAAAAATAACACAGAAAAAGTGAGTTGAGTTTAAAAAAGTGTCAAGGGACTACAACCATGCAAAGTAACCATTTAAATGTATTCGATTGCATTTTGGGAGGGTTGGAAATATACAACGAGGAAGCGTGGTCGAATTACGCTGTCTGGGAAAAAAAAAAAACGGTGTATTTTATGAATCCTGAAATCAAGATTTTTTTTGTTGAATTCATTAAAAAAAATCCCTTCCATAAAGTGTTAAAAAGAATTAAACAGATAAGTTTCTCACTTGTACATTTACATGTTTCAAAGTTGAACTTTTCAGCATGTCTCTTCAATCATATAAACTTTGGAAAATGCAAACACCATAGAAATGTGTAAAAAATGTATATCATTGTCTGAAACATTAAAAGTAGAAGCCGGATACTAAAGCCTTGGTCTCTTAAGGCAAATAAATTTCAAGTATGAACCATCGCATGCTATTATCGATTGATTTAAGAAAAAGAAAATGTAATGTTGCCACTCTCACCAAGTAGACTGATTCCGACGATGTGATATCGGGAAACATATATATAACAAACGTATAAAGTTAAAAACATTACCCAAAAACTCTGCCGATTCTTAATAACCTCCGCGCAGCCCGCGGACGGGCAACACTAATGCAGTACATGCGACTTCACATATCACAAAATAACTTATAATGGTCAGATCTATAAGCGTAGATTATTGCTATAAGCAAACCACAAAGCCCTTTTCAAGTCTAAGATGGCGAGATGTTGTCGCCACCTAAATATGTTTATTCTGGTGAATGAAATTTAGAGGTACTTGGGAGTACACATGGACGAACGTGACAGCCGAGTTTAATTCCCCAAGTCAAAAGCTTCCCATTACCATTATTGAAATTGCCACTAAAAATGGCATTTGAATGAGGCCTAACATTCTTGTTTATGTCACTGGCCTGCAGCTGCATCTAAAATCTAGCTTCACATAACATCAATGAAACGTTGAAATTGATGGTATTTACTCTGCTTCTTTTCGTCGTCTTTTAAAGCAAATGACCCACTCAGACTATCACTTGTAAAAAAAACGTTTGTAAAATAAACGTACTGGGTGGCCTGTTACCTTCTAGGATATGGCGTATACAATTGAAATGAGAATAGTCTGAAATATAAAGAATTGTACATATCCTTGTTAATATTTCCTAGCCACTAAGTTTATTTCACGTGAGGACATTTCCAGAAAGAAGCGCCCCCATTAGAAGTGAAGGCGCCGAATGATCATCATGATGATTTAGGAATTTAGTCAAAGCAAAACTGAAAAACATAGTTTTCTATAGGGCGATTACGATAGCAAGCAAGTGCAAAATAGTTTTTGGTTTTCCTTTTACGTTGAATGTGTTTTACTTATTGTAGGTGGTCTCCAACCAATCAAGTGCAGATTGAGAAATCGTATCCTAAAAAAACTCCTTCTGTCCCTTTAAACGTCACCCTGGCTCTGATCATTTCATTTAATTCATCACCTATTCATCAGTCAAATAATTATCATTTCATTTATTATTTATTCATCGTGCATTCATATTTTTCTTTAACAAATGGCGGTATTTTCAATAGACATGTAGGAGAATAAAGCACCAGGATTAAATTCCAAGAAGAAAATTTCATAAGCGTGGTCATTCGAAGTACTGATATTTTTTGGCGCAACCATACGTATACAATTACTTTCAAGATATTCTTAGTTTTAATAACACTGCACATTATATTTGATTTTCCCTGGAAGTCAGTAACGTGTGGCATGTCGTCAACGAGTCAAGATCGGTCAATAACTTATTTTCAGATTATTTCATGAAATATATGGTGATATGCAGAGCATATACCTCTGTCTTTAAGAACAGAGAACTACATAATTATTTTCTCTATGTCCATATTATGTTCCTATAAAAAATGTATTACAAAAAGGTGACGATTTTGAAGATCATTTGGGTGATGTAATGATTTCCATAGAGTGTTGCATTGGAATAATATAATGCGCCATATGAGAAAATTAAGGCCATTTCTCGGTATAAATAACACCATCGTTATAATTATTTACTCATGCCATCATAAACCGCCAAACCGTCCTTGTGTCTCCAAACTTCGTAGACTCTGACACTTTTTTCCATATTATACATCACAATCGACGATGTGGCTTTTAGACGGAACGATAAAACAAATTTCCCGAAAGCAAAATAATATCTTTAGTAGTTACAATGTTATCGGCACAGAAATATAATAAAATGGCTAAAGGGTTGATATTTGACATGTGACACACATTTTTGAGCCCAAAAGATGTTTCTGATTACGATGACAGGTCTGCTTTTGAAGTCATTTTAAACAAAATTTCTAAACGGGTTTTTGAGAAAGCCTTTCACAAAGAAGAACGAGTGAATGTAGTTGCATAATCAGCTACCCTCTCAGGTATATAATAGATCACTTGTAGCTTAACTTTCTTAAGTTTGATTTCAGATAATGCTATTGTAAAATTAATACATGCACGATAGGTTTGTGGTGTAATCAAATTTAGACAGCTCCGGCCATACATAAAACAATACACCTAAGGGTGTGATACTATCTACAATCTCGTCTTTATATGTAGAGATAATCCATAATTATGCGCGACTTCTAGCAAACGAAATTTCTCTAAGGTAATTAGATTTGATTTAATATGTGGACAAGCATTATGAATTTGCTTAGCACACGACTTGTTAGAAAATTGAGGGCGCTATCCTCAGGGAATCTCTGAGTAAGTCTTTAAAAGAGAGTTGGAATTAGTCGGCCTAACGCCTCGTAGTTTAACTGAGAATAAGGATATATCACTAGTAATTAACGCACACCTATGACGTCACGCATTGGTTTTGTTGCTGCTTCCAATTATTTTACAGGAATGTAGATGTAAGACCATACCCTCCGCTCCATTCGTAAATGTACGAATGGAGACTTTTTATCCAAGTTTCCATTCGTACATTTACGAATGGAGTGTTTTGTTCTAACACTACATCTGTATGCAAAATAAGGAGTTCTGAACTTAATTACACTGGCCTATTACACCAAAAAGGGCGTTGTGCTGTGCAATGCAGTAGAATTGAAATTTGGGTGTATGAGCCAGGATGGGATATTTTTTTACTTTTATTGTTTTGGTTTGTGTTACTTTATTTCTGGCTTTTATTTTGTCTATTTATTTCGTTGTCGTTTGTTACTTTAATCTCGCGCATGCATCAGTGTTAAAATTGTTCATTTCATTTTGCGTATTGATATTTGTGTAAATACGTTAATGTCTAATATAGGTATTTTTTTCATATTCAATTTTTTTGTTTATCTTTATATTTGTTTTGTTTTTGTTTTATGTTTTTTTGACTTTTTTTTTGTAATTAGGCCTAAGGACTGCTCTACCAGCTAATTATTAACGTTTGTAAACATTTCTTATAC
This sequence comes from Ophioderma brevispina, assembly GCA_023653785.1. Lineage (NCBI taxonomy): Eukaryota > Metazoa > Echinodermata > Ophiuroidea > Amphilepidida > Ophiodermatidae > Ophioderma > Ophioderma brevispina. Next base: position 65,794 of record JAMKCH010032324.1, on the reverse strand, counting down.
ATCTTTACGTTGTAAAAGGAAAGTGTAATCTAAAACCTTGGTATTTAGAGAGCGGTCAATATTTATTCGGGGGGAATGGAGGATATCATTTTTATCATGAAAAAACTCGCGTTTTCCAATCGCCTCCGTTCAAAAAAATACTTTTCCTTGATTTTGAGATTTCTCCATTTAAAGGTTCATGTTCGTCCTCTCTCCTTGATGAAATGTTTATATTCACCCTCTTGCTTACAATTTTTTTTCGTATTCCCCCTCAAATCCTCCATTCCCCTCCTCCTCCATAATAAAACCTTAAACATTTTTGAATTATAGCGTAAGGGACAGCATTCGATTCGGCTTGAATAATATAAATATAATACTGATGGTACGTTTTATCAAAAGTAAATCTCACACCAAGTGTTATGAAATTGACATAGGCCTACCTTTCTCACACCCATCTTCGTATGAGGCAGATTTAGCAGTATTACGAGTATCAGTAGGTGTTATTATTTCCACTAGTTTCAAGTTTGTCTCTTGTGCTTACGGTATTTGCATTTGCTAACTCGCTAGTTCAATCAACACTCAATACATACGTTTAATAAATCCCAGATTCTCCCGATTTGGTTGGCGTCGATTCCTGTTGTAGTGTTTTATCTCCTAGGTTTAGTGTAATCCATGACATGGCACGTCACAGAAGTTGGAGAAGTAAATATTCCATCATATAGATCCTAGTTTTGGTCAAATCAATGTATTATATCGTATTATCGTATCCTGTGTTTCACTGGAAAGTTCATGGAGTTTAACTTGTAATCCCAACAGTAGGCTCAGCTGTAGCACAATCAAATTTATCATAATTGCACACAAAAACAGTGTGCATTATGTCGTACAAGTCGTCTCTTCGCTTAAAACCCGGACTTAATAATTCCAAATTTGACACATAGATTCCTGATGCTCAATGTTTTAGCTTTCAATTAGTATGAATCCCAGTTTCGGTTGTCGTATTCTGTGTTTCAGGGTTAAGTTCATGGTGTTTAACTTGCAATAAAAATACAGTTGTCCAAGAAAACATTGTAATTCAGATTTCAGAGGCTCTGTTTACCACCACTCCAATGACTAGTGAACACTGGGTTTGAACTATTAATCCTCGCATTTGGTCATGCAAATTCAGGGACATATTTAATGACACTTTAAAAACCATTGGCGCCAATTGGCGTAATGATTTAAAAATGTTTTTTGATGTCGTGTTAAACTAAAGCTTTTTACTTCTTGCTAGAGCATCATCAAAGTCTCCATGTGTAAAGTTTTTAACACGTATTAGGTGTTAATGGCGTTGTATATAACTTTGTATTGTTAAGCTACGATTTCTTATCTATGGAATTAACGAGGTCTGTCCAAAAAGCTAAAGAGTGCTCAAAACAATGGGTGACGTCCTAGGTGTGCGTTAAATAAGATAATAGCCTCGTTTTTCACGACATTTGTGCAAAACAAAATATTTTATTTTGCACGAATGTTGTAAAACACGGCTATTATCTTTATCTTAACAGCGTTACGATATGTGGCGAGTATTTAACGAATGTAGAATCCTTAAGTACTACTCATGAATCATAATCGTTCAGCCCAACATTAATTACAATCTTATTGGTTATTAAATCAGCATATCGGGGATTGATACCACTCCGATAGTTTTGTTTTTTACTCCAATAAACACAATGTTATCAATTTAATAATACTAATGTAGACATTTCGGATGAATTTGAGCTCTTTTTAAAATGAAACAAAAATAGTTAAATTCATTGAGAACTCCTTCAATTTGTGCCATTATACAAGCCTAAAGAAGGTAAAAGGCCGCAGAGTCATTCGCTGGTTCCCTGCGAGTTCGGTTCTTCAACACCTGCACCTGCTCCGAGCTACTTACAATGATACAAAGGTCCAACATGCAGGATACCAGCGTACACAATTCTTGGCAACCAATTCAAAACAAAACGAAGACCGTCGCGTCGACTTGTTGATTTAAATTTCAAGGAGGATTAATACAATATGTTTTTACATTACAATAGTGTTAGAGGGTATACCACGTGTGATTGAAAGAAAATAAAGGAATTCTATTGATGGAGCACTGCATTTCTTCGACGATACGGGCCAATGAAGCTACGTGTATTGGTGTAATGTGTGTACCATTTGTAATAAACATACGTCTGGACCAGCAGCGTGTTCTTTCAATCTTGTCACGAAGTTTTGTCATTTTTTACAGTTTGATCCGTTATTACGTCATTATTACCCAATTAACTCTGTAATCTTTAAAGATCCATGACCCGATCGTAATAGCCTCTTCCTAAAACCCCAGATTTACGTTTGGTGTCTAAAAATACTATTTATTTCATTTACCCCTTGATATCGTATCTAAAAGGTTATAAGCGAAAATGTACACCGTTATGATCAACCAATATCTTGCGCAGTTACTGTATTATATGGACTTAAAAAAGGATTAAACTATACTCGTCCCGTAAATCTGCTCAGGAACTGACCAGGTATTCCACAGATTAAATTGCCAATTGAAATCTGGCAGGAACCAAAGAAATTGCTACCATGTTCAAGGCCTTTAAGACGTTCTGTGTTTCTAATTTCTTTATTTATTTGTCCACTGTTTTCTTTCTTTTTTTTTGTCTGCACAACATAGGATTCAAATTGGGCCGAGTCGTTACCATCGGGATGTTGAACATTAACAAATGCATGATGGCCAATAGAGTCAAATGAATGAGGCTAATGGAGGCAAAAACGTGACGAACAACGCATGCGTGAACGCAATCAACGGCAGTAGAAAGTTGCCTGTGCCTGGCTCATTCACCGTGACATATCACATACACTGTATTATGCGAGTGATGTCAGTCACAACCGATCGTGACTTGGGCAACTTTTGACATTTTTTGTTTTTTGAAATTTTAACCATTTGACCTCTGTGGTTGCTTTGAATATCTTGAGATAGCGTGTCTCATTATCGGACCCCCTTTGTATCTTCATTTCTGTTGAAAATCATCGTCAATGGATATTTTTCCTATTACATAGTTGTATAAATACCATATTGGTTGTATATGCATAATATCCCTAACGTAACGTCCCTAAGAAAATCGAAGAAACGCCCAAAAACGCTCTTTGGGAGAGCGTGGCCTAGCGGTTAGGATGCTTGCCTGTGGCGCAATTTACCAAAAATCCCGGGTTCGAATCCCGGTGGGGTCACTTGCTGGGATTTATTCGGGTGCTCAATTTCTGTGATTTTACTCTATTATCGAGCTATTGATTAAATACAGCATACCGCTCTCCTCCATGGTTCACTTGGAATTGGGCAAATGAATCATGAAATCATTCCGTCCTTCGGAGGGGACGTTAAGCCGTCGGTCCCGTGTACAGAGAGTTATAACTGTACATGTACATCGCAGTCAGTGTCGAATAAGAGTAGGGTGCAAACCCCTGACTGTTCCCATTCCGCCCCAGTCTTAAATGCGGGCCATGTTAGGAGCGTCCGTATCATGGATACACGCGGCCCCGGGTCACTTACGAGTTGAATAAACAAAAAGGCGAGATATATGGTAAAATATGGAATTCCCTTTAGGATTTAAGGATGAGAAATACATGCCTCAGCCCAAACTTTCGCAAAAAATCTCTTGCAACTTGAAACGTTAGAATATATTTCCGATAACCTCATAATAATTATGTTAATGCTTAATCTCGGAGTGTATCAAAGTGCAAGTAGTCTCTATGTGTAAGTACGCCGATCTCATCCTAGAATGTCAGAATGCTTGATGGGAAGTATTTTCCCGTTGAAGTTGGCTCTAGAGACTTTACCAACCAAACCCTCAGAGCATGTTTCGAACACTTGAGCCTTTCTAACAAAGAAATCAAGACAGCAATAGATGGAATATCTACGCAGCCATGAAGCCAACGTTAACAACCTGGCTGTCGAAATGCAACAAGATGTTTGGAAGTTGAGAGTTAGTAAAAAGACCAGAAGTGCCAACAGCTATGCAGCTGGAGAAGGAGGGCCAAAGCGCTTAACTCACCACCGCCCGTCTCAAGTCGGGGACAACTGCAAATGCAGACAGAATGGTAATGACAGGAAGAATTTGAGATCCTGCATGACTTGTAATAATAACATTCTTTAAACTTCACTCATTTATTTAAGCGTTTTCCTTTGAAAATCATATAAATAACCCCCACCAGATTAACTACTGATGTGCTAAAGCAGCGTAAAAAAAAAATCCCATTCATAAATATCTCCATAGAAAGAAAGAATATTAATAGTATCTCTATTATATTCATCGTCTCTACATAGTTGATATTTTCTCATATGAGCTATCAACGGATATTCCTCAATTTCCCTGTGAATTATTATTGAATATCTGCCGTAAGCGATATACTAAATTAGTTCTGCCCAATCTTCATAAATGGCCCAAATAGAATTATTTCCAAATTGGACTCAATCCATATTCCCCGAACAATAACAAAGTAATACAAACTATTATACTTGATTTTATCCGTGAATATTGTATTGTTAGATTACGTCTTGGGAGGCGAATTACACGAGCATGCCTGTGAAGGGAAACATGCTCATGATTTGCCATTGGCAAAAGATGTGTTGTCACGATGCAAATCCTTTGTTGCTTTGGGCTTCTTCTCCTGTAAAAAGTGGGTAATACATACATTGTAAAAAGTACAAAATTTTTGTAACAAATGTGTCCATATCGGGAAAATAGCTAAAAAGTCGCCTTCAAAATGCATTGGGGTTCAGCATGGAACATGATAAAATATCGCTTGATAACTTAATAACACAAACTTTTCTGTCAAACTTTGTCACTGCGTGTTAAATCAATGGCTACCTCAAAATCGTCTGCTTAATTGTATTTCTCTGACCGGTAGCATAAAAAAGATATTCAGCAATTATGTTATTAAAACATTCGGCGTGCTTAGACACAAAATATTTTGCCAGAATACTTACAAAAAAAAAAAAAAAAAAAAATAGGTAACCCGGATGTAGAGTACATAATCGGGGATCTATATAAATTTTAAGGATACGCAAATAGTGTCTTATTTCGGACGCTGGCTAAATTAATAAAATAAAATACCGACTGTGAAAGAGTACGTTCCATACTGCATAAGACTGCATAAGAGAACAAATTTAGCGAACTAAAATGTGAAATTTACTCCGATTTTCGATGAATTTTCGAGAAAAAAAACAAATTAATGAAAAGAAAAAAAAAACTTTTTTTGATGCGGCAGCCAAAACGCATGCGCGCGAGGACGAGAAACTAGTATATTTTTTTACTTGGCCTTATCCGTGAATATTGTATTGTTAGATTACGTCTTGGGAGGCGAATTACACGAGCATGCCTGTGAAGGGAAACATGCTCATGATTTGCCATTGGCAAAAGATGTGTTGTCACGATGCAAATCCTTTGTTGGGGGCTTTTTTGGGCTTCTTCGCCTGTAAAAAAGTGTGTATACAGACAATTGTAAAAAGTACAAATTTTTTGTAACAAATGTGTCCATATCGGGAATAGCTAAAAAGTCGCCTTCAAAATGCATTGGGGTTCACATGGAACATGATAAAATATCGCTTGATAACTTAATAACACAAACTTTTCTGTAAACTTTGGCACTGCTGTGTTAAAATCAATGGCTCCCTCAAATCGTCTGCTTAATTGTAATTTCTCTGACCGGTAGCAAAAAAAAGATATTCAGCAATTATGTTATTAAACAGTTCGGCTTTGCTTAGAGCCAAAATATTTTGTCCAGAATCTTACCAATTGGACATAGTAGTTTGATAATGATTTAAAAATGTTTTTGCTGAGTCCTTGTTAAACTAAAGCTTCTTGCTAGAAGCAAAGTCATCAAGTCTCATGTGAAATATTAAACATTTGTCCACATAATGCCTTTTCTATCTCTTGATGGCAAATGTTGACTATGTCATCACACTGTTTTGGCATGAAAGATATAAAAACACCTCAACTTTAGAGAAGTTTGCGAAGCACCGTTCACAATATGTTTGGAGTGTTTTTAACCCGTGAAAATAACGTGCGGGGTGTAAGCTTTGGCAAGGTGACCAAGGATTCAGATAACCTCTAATATTTTTATGTACTAAGGCAACTTGACCGAGATTCCGTTTTGTTATTAAAACTAGCGTGACGGATATTTGTTGAAAAAATATCGGAAGTCGTCTTAAAGAAAATATCACAGGGTGTTCATTTTGCATACGATGTTTTTTATGAATATTAATTTCTCAGATTACAGAACTCGATTGTGAGGATCAAAGGGTATATTGTATTGTGCTCACAAAATCACTTCAAGTTGCATTCTTATCGAATCAAAAATGAAACAAGAAATCTGCGTCACACACACACACACAGACTGTCCCCTTAATACCAAAATTCATTTCCGCCACTCGGCATATTGACCACTCACATTGCTTATTATGAGTTAGCTAGTATGTCGGTCTGATCTTACCCTTATATATTTGTTGTTTTAAGTAAATAAATGGGTTTGGCTAAAGAAAGCATTTGGCTCAACAAACAAAAACAAACCAAAACAAACAACTAACCCAGAAAACAACCAACAACGAGTAAACATATTGGCAGCATTTGTCCTAAGTTGGCGAAGACTAACCTTTCTACCCAGCATTCATAGGCATCCTCTTTGAAAACTGAATGTAATTAATTGTATATAATAGTAATTCTAACGTAAATTCATAGTCGTATCAACGTTTAGTATGCTAAAGCTATCAATGTAACTATTGAAACTTGTAAAAAATGTAAAAAGGCCAATATATGAATTAGAATATGAATAGGTTAGCTTCAAACATTGACGAAAGGAACACTTTCCCACCTGTTCAACATTGACGCGTTAGGGTACATTTATTTTCAACACACTTTCAGGTTGTGCTACCAAATTGTGATTTAATCAAGTCACATACTTAGTATTCCCCCGACGTCGTAATTTCATGTATATCCCTTAAATCCTTAAATGCCCTTGTTTGCCACTTTTCAAAAATCACGAAGCGGACCCCTGTATTGTGTTTACGGGGGAATTCCTCCTAGATCTACAAGATCAAATAACCTTACCTGCCAGGTTGGTAGTCATTTTCCTAGTGGCAAGATCAGGTAAATAAGTAATACCCAAAGCGAACCAGCTCATTTGCAGAATGTTCCATTATTAAGAGGAACTAGAAGCATCTGAGCCTTTCTCATCTCTCATTTAACACTCTAACCTAGTAGTACCATCCAGGTCACGAGATATGTGGCATGCTCGTCTCGCGAGGATGGCACCACTTTATATGCTATATTATATGCCACTCTACCTTTCAAGTCATCTCATCGAGAATATGTGTACAGAAATTAAGCTTGTATCAAGAACAAATAATTTGAATATCCCCGAAAATGTGCAGTTCATATTTTCTGTCGCAATTCAGGCCAATCAAATTTACCTTTGGGTCAAATAACAAATATTTTTTATCGATAAACCATGTTCTCTCCATGGTGAGTTTCTGTGCGTGATTATTACATCAAAAAATGAGTATGGAGCCCAATTTAGTATAGTTTAAACAAATTTGAAGTATTTTCTATATCATGCTCGCAGGGCATATCATTTTAGGTTTTATTTCATCTCATGAATATTCATGAAACTAATCGTGCGATTTCACTGGCTATTACAAATGCTATTTCCCTGGCGAAATAGGTAAGACCATTTCCCTACAACCACACTATTTTCCCTCGCTGGCAATGGCCCTATCGCCTCGGGTTCGGGTGATAGGCCCGTAGCCAGTACCTCGGGAAAAACTTGTGCCCTATTTCCTAAAACCATGTAGTATTTTTATAATATGAAAATAATTTTCATAAGCATTCCTTTCACAATTGCTCAACATATTGATATGTCATTGCTTCACCGGTTTACAATATAAAGAAATATTTTTATACAGACATTTCATTCCATTGAGATAAAGTAACAATGTTAATGAACAAATTTAGGATAAAAAACTTTCGATACCCCGTAGGAATTCCTCTAAACATTGTATATCATGAAAGTCACGTCCAAATTGCTTTATGGTCGTTTCTGAACGTGGTTTATGAAGCACCAAGACAGCAGACGAGTAATGGAACATGCCTTACTCCTGAATAGACCTGCCTTTTTCAGATCGTCTTTTGGATGTTTTCGTCATTGTTCGACCATGTATGCAGTGTAGATCATCCATTAAGAGGACCCCTTTTTGAGAGTTTGCTATTGTTTTCAGTACCATATTAAGTCTATTCCCCCCGAGGGATCATGACCAAATATAATTAAGAAACAAGCCGGCTTTTTATGGCATCAGGTAGTGTCGTTTTCTTGGCTTTTCCTCGTACATTATAATTTCCATCTTTTTTCCTAAAGAACAAACATTGTAAAAGTTCACATTGACTTCGCGTCATGTTTAAAAAATAGTTTCAGATTATACCGATTTTTAGGCAGGTTACAGACGTTTCTCTAAGTTTGGTTTTGATCAGGATGAGCTGGTGGTTGTATACAAGAGTTCCGTCAGACCGATTCCTGAGTATGCAGATGTGGTGTGGCATTCTAGTATCACCATGAAGCAAGCTAAAGATATGAAAGAATCCAGAAAAGAGCGTGTAAATCTATCCTTGGCCGTAACTATACCTCGTATTACATAGCCTTGTTCAAGGCGCTCTACCAACTTCATTCATTGGTTCACACGTCTGATATAAATAATGTCATCATAAGGAGTGAAGCATATCCCCCTCCCTAAAACTAAAAATGGCGAGAATTCACCCTATTAAACACCAAATGTGAGGTCTCCAATTTCACCTGGCCTATGTTCCATGCTTCCACTAGCGAGTTCAATAAGTTCAACTCAGGCAGAGCGCCTTGTTCAGTTTTATACAGGAAAGCAATGTAATCAAGGCTGTCGCTCTGAGTAGCACAACCACTGCACCTGACCACAACAGGTGTTTGTGGTTTTATACCTAGACTAGTAGGATCCTGGATCCAGCCAGTGTGCATAACTGACCACAGGGCAGTGTACCAATTTTTGTGTGTTTATTTAATCTTTCTCTAGACAGGGTAGCCCTAAAAAATGCTAAAGCACTGATTGCAAACCTGAAAACACAATGTCCACAGTACAGTGTGAAAAATAACAAGTTAGTCGGTTCTTAGCAGAAAGCCTTGAGCAAAGCTACGTATGCCAATGCTCTTGTTTCATGTGATATGGACTCCCTTGATGTTAGACGGTAAAAAATTGTTTAAAACTTGGTCTAACTTGCAATGTTCGCACAAAAACCTCTTACCCCCAACGAGTTTTGAATCACACCTTTTAAACAAATAATTTTTCTCATTCGTGTAAGTTAATTTTGTGTCGTCTGCAAGAATTGCAGAAGACACATAGGGATTACTCTGGTCGTGTGTGTGTGTGTGTGGTCAAAATGTTGACCCTTAATATATTGCATGCTGTATGAGTTCTGTAAGGGCTACAATGATTTAACTTGGTGGAAAGGAGGGGGTGGGGTGGGGTGACATGTTGGTGTCCTCAAGTGACCTTGGTGACCACATGTGACCTTTGGCCCCATTCACAAACCGCGACGGCAGACGACACTCGCGGTCCGGGGACCGCGATGTATTTTTTAATAGTATTAATTTGTTTAAATTTGCGTCTTTTGTAATGTACAATTATTTTCTTTTTCTTGTTTTATTGTCGGTGGGTAGGTATTGTGCGTAGGGCATGTAATTGGGTGTGTGGGATGCATGCATTTTTTGCAAGTTTTTTTTTTTTTTGTGGTAATGTTGGGTGGAATCTGGGTTGGTTTGTGCAATATGGTTGTATGATTTTGTTTGTGGGTGGTTGTCAGAGATTTTTGCTTGTGGGTTGGAGAGTAGGTTATGTGCAATACAAACTTACATATTATAATCAGTTATTGGAATTGTTTAACATTTTGTATGTTACTTTTCAGTAATTAATGGGGTTTTTTTAATGTAAATGCAACGCAATTTGGCATTTGGGCCACGATGTATGTAATTTTCAATAACAATTAAAAATTAAAAAAGCACAACAGATCACGTCCGCGTAAACATTTCGCACATACACGAAAACAATGTCACTTTCTTCGCATCGCAAAGCGCTACGCTCAAAACGGATTTCAATAGTAATGCTAGCGGGTGCCTAAGACAGTTTCATTTTTTTCACTAACCACCCTACACATTGCATGTGGACGGAGGATAGAAAGTGTTTTGACCGACCAGATATGGCATTATTAAAACAATGTTGACACTTAACGATATGACATAAAATGACAACGTTGCCCTTACGTCTCAAAGCTTCACCCTTTTACCAATCAATTATAAATTAATGCCTCGTAGCCGCGTTAAATTTGTCAATGACACCAACATTCTCAGATGTGAAATGGGGCCACATACCCTTGACGATTAACGATATTTTAATATCCCGTAGTTAACGAGTATTTAATCCGTAGGGGCCACAGAACCTTGACGGGACCACAGATCCTTGGGGCCACAAATGGGGCCACAGACCCTTGGAATGGTTTTCTGATTTTGTTTCCAATCTGTGGACTTATACAAGATGACCCAGAACAAACGTTCCCTTAAGCGTCCCCAATTTGAGGCATTTATTCAACACCGATTAATTTAAATAAATTCCGAAAAGATATGGTCAATTTAATGTATTCACTGGTTATCATTATTTGTAACACGTACACAATTTCAGCGCTCGATATTACTTCTGATCAGCTTGAATTGAGTGCCTTCTTTATAATCAGTGTAAACGACCTGTTGAATGCTATGAAGATACCTTTTAGGGCTGCTTGATAAACAGGTGTTAAAGTTAAAGAACGGGCCAGCACAGCACAGACCTACACATTATGTAAATCACATGTGCCAGCTTTTGATATAGCAAATTTAATTCTACCAGATCGATACTGTAGAGTATCTTCTTCAATATTGTATTGAAAAAGTGTGATTACTGCTGGGGCACATTTTCTAAAGTAATTGAAATGTCTAAATATCATTAATGATCCAGTGATTTGAATATCACCTGAGCGGCATTTTCAAAGTGGAAAGAGAGGTGATTACCATTAACTTACAAGTTGATGGCAAGATCGCAGTTTACTTTTAAGCCTACGAACGAGTTACGAGTGCCACGTGCTATACTCTGTCCAGCTCGAAGTACGAAGCAGCGACGCAGGCGTATACATCATCATCATCTGTCGTCCGGAGGCGGAACGTCGGAAGCAGTTGAGACAAATTGGTAACAGGTTGCCTTATCCTTCATGAGTTGCTGGATTTCACTTACCTGTAGTCCAATATCTTTAGCAATGACATCAGGGTAACTAAGTTTCCTCCTGCCACGACTAGGTTTTCCTCAGGTGCGAGTTATCATGACGAATGTACTAGAACAGAGTTATTATCCGTCATACATATCGAGTGCTTCTTTCTGAAACAACGAATGATTATGGTCAATACATTACAACTTAATGGAACATTTGTAGGTTTCAAGAACTTTAAGGCAATATTTTTCATTGTAAGTATGCTAACAAACCAATACAATATTTGATTTACTAATTGCCAAAGTCGTTCATACTTTAATTTGTTTCTTCATCACAATGTTGGACACTGTAACTAAATATATTACATATTGCGGTAATCTGTAGAGCTTGAATGTGTTGTAGAACGATAAAAGAAAACTAAACCGTTGAACTTATTATGTCCCGGTGTATTTCAAGGTTGACTTTTGACGTCATATTTAATTTGCATGTGAAATAGGGAACGCGAGCTCGGAAAAGATTGGCAATACCATTTTGACTCGATCATATCATAATTAACAACTTCCTGTAGAGAACGAAAAAATAAACATTAAATTCCCACGAGATGACTATATCCCCTGACTATATCCCCTGACTATTTAGCTGCTAATCGTTTTTAGCTGCTAATCGTTTTATCGTAATCTGGGGGGGGGTCACGGGGGGGATTCGACCTACTGTAGTTGAATTGTGGGTGATTGTGGATCATTGTGGATTATCGTGATCACGGCATACGTCAGATAGGTGAAGATTTAGCCCGTCAGTGGATTGAATTATGTATATCTGATATCCGTTCATGGATGTCAATCTACAAATTGAAATTAAATAATGATAACCCTTACTGCTTATCGTGTCTTCCAAAAGCTCTCAAAACAAGATCCATTATAAAAGTATTAAGATTCACTCTTCGACCATACCTTGTTCTACCAGTGTTCGTAATTTGGGAATAGATCTTGGGGGATTTCACTTTGGCAATGGACAGCCATATTAAAACAATAAGTGTGTCAATCTGCATATTTTCAAATCTGAAACTTCAATAGTATAAACTTCTCTCCAAAAAACTTCTGAGATTCCAAATACATGCTTTTGTAGCATCACGCTTGGACAACGGAAATGCCTTGCTTAATGGAATAACAGAAAAACAACTCAAAAATTAAACTTGTTCTCAAGTCTCTACATTGGTTACCTGTTCGTTAAAGAATTCCATATAAAAATCGCTCTTAAGTAACTGATCTTCTTTTACCATATACTGATTTTATGCTCCTTCACGCTTTCTAAGGTCCACTGACACATTTTTACTATCACGTACCATGCCATCACTTGGACATCGTGATTTTCCGCTATTGCACCAAAACTTAGAACTCTTTACCTGTTTCTCTTCGACAATCAATTCAAATCATTTGAAGTCTGGACTCAAAACATTCCCGCATATAATGACTAGGATTATTGTGTTCTGTTTTTGACATTATTTTTAGTACTACGTTATTGTTTAATATTCACGTTATTGTTTAATTATTGTAAAGGGAAAACAATTCAGTGTATCTATTTTATGTGTCCTAATATCCTACTTGGTTTTTTTTGCTTGCTCATACTTCTTGGATTAGAATTTCGTTTTCTAAGTAAATGGCGCGCCATAAGTGCTTTTATTATTTTATTTATTCCTATTCCGTCTTTCTGTTAAATTTAGAGATACATTTACCCAAGGCATTAACACGTTAGTTGGAATACTTTTAACCAATTGACCAATGGTGCACTTTACAAAATTCCACCTGTAAATAAAAGCGTGTTATCCTAATGTAAATTTGAAAAGAGAAAGATGATAAACACCGCCACCCCCAACCCAACAAGAAAATGTTCGGTTTGAACTTTAAACATTTATGTTATATAGAATGTTAGAATTACAGTGTACCCGAAATTCAATTTCAATTTATAATAAAAAGGCGAGTATTGCCATTTAGTGCTTTTCGATAATGGCTGTGTAAATTTTAGTCTAAATTATGCCTAATTCCAACTCATTGGGGGGGGGGGGGGAACAACATCTTACATATGTTAGTACCATATTGAATTATGATTGCATTCAGTAGACACATGTTAGTACCATATTAAAAGCTTATTATACGAGTACCGATTAAACATTTAGGAAGAATGAAGCTCTTGAATGTGAGAGAGGTATTTATAGCATTATGAAAGTGTTTATATACATCAATACATCTTTTAAATGCACTTGAAGTTAAATTAGACATTGTATTTCTCGGACCCACAGTTTTGGGTAGCTTACAATATCACCATTTAAATCATGATATATTAATGATCCCTTACTCTAGAAGAACTAATCAGATGTGGAGACTTTTTTACCATTTTGACGATCCTAATAACTTTTGAGAGTGAGCAACGATTTGAAGTGGAAACAATTCTACATTAACACTTAACTGCATAAGGGGTTTGCACTTCCGTTAGTGCATAACGGTGGGGGGTTCCTAGGGACCCCCCTAATAAAACCACTTTCCCTCAAAGGATTTTTAGATGAAATCCACCACATGTTAGAAGGCTTCAAAGACATCAACAATAAAGAAATAAAAACTGAAGAAAGTTGTTCAGTAGAAAATTAAGAAATTAGGGGCAAAACATTGATTTTAATTTTGCGTCAAAATGTGCGAAAAAGACACTAATTTGTTTCTGTATTTTCTACGGCATTGCTTCACCTAGACTTGTGCTGATTGCTCTAATTGGTGAAGAATGAACTATATTTACCATATTAAGCACAAACATAAATGTCTCATGCCATTTTATATTTTTAGGGTTACTTGTATAATTTACCATAGGTTCCTACAGTAAACCGCACATGACTTTAAATATTATGGCTCCAATTGCTTTTACTATACCTTTGGCAAGATTTTTTTAATTAATTATTTACTTTGTTTATGTCACTAGCTGTATGCATTATGAAAATCAGAATCACAGTAACTCTAATAAGATTTTTTCATTTTGTCATGGGCACTTCCGTTAGTGCATAAGGGGGGCTCCTAGGGACCATGCTAATTAACGCAAAACGACGTGATGATTTTCAATTTTTTTTTTTGCACCAATGCAAGCGCAACTAAAAGTTAGACGAATAAACGATATCTTGGCAGCGTTAAAAATCGCCGGCTGAAAAACAAAAAATGGGTCCCTAGGAACCCCCCCCCTTATGCAGTTAAGTGTTAAAATATGCTAAATAAGATAATGTTGATGGTGTAGGATTTTAGACTAAAATCTCTTAAAACTTCTCGTTCATCAACACATTAATCTCTTTCGAAAAAGGTGTATGAAGCTTATAACATACGAAAGCTTTCGTATTTTTTCAAATCGTGTTGCTCAATCCAGGTCCTTAGGTACTTGGAGTGCAATCAAGAATCTAACAAGCACTTGATATCACCACATGTAAATACTCTCAAATTACGTGTTGGGTGTCACCATCATCTTGCGTGATATGTTATTACCAGTATTGAAAGTATGCATGACCAGCATTTAAGAAATCCCAGAAATAATAACATTTATCTATTTCTTATAAGCGTGAATTGGTTCACAAGCGAAAATGTACCTCGTTCCTCAGCTCTGTAAACATTCCTCTAGGTGAACCTAATAAGGTCTATTTTTCTAATTAATTTCTAATTAATTTTAATTTTCTAGCTGTGATCAAAACATACAAGCCTCTTCTAAATAAGAACTATCGTGACGTTTATTGAACCGTGACCTTTCCACTACCCTTTTCTAATCCCAACAAAATAAATGTTATGATCTCAACTATGATGATAATAGTATTGTATCATACAGCATTTGGGGAGTGAGGCAAAGAGCAACATCTCATACATTATTTTTAAAGCGTTTCACATTTTATCGAAGAAATATTCTGCCCTAAAATAGGGGTAGCGGCTTGTCCAAAGTTGTATAACTAGCTACAGCATTTTTAATCTCCTTAAATAACGATTTAAATGTCGATCTGTAAGACATGATTACTTTAACAAAGACTTCTTTAATATTTTGCAAAACCACTTCTTATCCCTTGCATATGTTAATGGAACAACTAAAGAGAGCCGTCACCTAAGGCACGAAATGTAATAATTAATTTATCATAAATTATTTGACGCTTGAAACTGATATAGAGTTATTCAAATTTCATAATCAAAAACTATTATCAATGATTCAATGAAAATATAATACCGTGCTTGCGCAAAGCCACATTACTATTAGGACATTGCCCTTACACGTATTCGCATCAGTTATCCCCAGAACATTCCTTAATATGATCTTGAATAACATTATGCAAAATGGGTATATGAAATTGCGTAGTATTTGGAACTGGTTATGTGTAGGCTTTAACGAGTGGTTGGATTTCTTGGATTTGACATTTATTCAAGGGGGATTTGTTGATGTGCCATTGACAATGCGTCAATTCCATGAGTACCAATTACAGATACTTTTGGTTTCTTAGCTTGAGCTTCTGAGTCATGCTGTTCTTATTAAAGGTATGAGAGTTATTCAAAACACTACTTAAAGATCTTTTTCCAAGTATTGTTTCTGAACTGAAAAAAAATCCCCTTTTCACTTCCTAACAAAACAATCGCCCAACACAGTGTATCTTAAAAATACATTTAAAATGGCGGAATATCCCGTTTGGTATTTTTTTTAATGTGATGATATTATTTAAAAATAAATTAATACAAATTAATTTGTATAGTAATGTGTTGAGTGTCTGTTTTCCCCCTATGGTGTTGCAATTCTCATTAAAGTAGTTTTTAATTTTGCCATTGTTTGTGAAGTGCAATATGTGTCTAAATATAATCAAACTTTGACATCAAGCATATTCTAAAGTGCAAATATGTTTCAAAAGATTTTCTTATTCATATACAGATTCATTTTGTGTAGTAACAAGCTAGGAAGGAAGCTCAAACTCGAAGTTCAAGCTGCAAATGTTTTATTCTTTATGCAGATTGAGTAAGAAAACTGAACCCTGATTTTGGCCGGCAGTTTTGCATCTTTAAGTAACATATATCTTAACATGTGTGGTATCCTCAGAAAGCTTATTTTGTTAGCTTTAATTTGCTGTCATATGTGGTATCATTGGAAAGCTTAATTTGATTTTAAGATTTGTACATCAGTTATATATATAGGCCGAACTATAGTGTTTGTAATCAAGCAGTCAGTTTTGCCCCTGCCCAGGGATTCCGATTAGAAGGCACGGCGGTTGACGAAGAAAATCACGCCACCAAATGATGATAGGGGTATGTTAAATACCAACAACAATAAAAAATTTTGATTTTTTAGCCTTTTTTACAATGTTATTATATGAATAAGTATATGAAAAAGAACACAAATTTCTACCTCGAAAAATGTCTCTGATATTCTTCGTATGCACTTCCCGAAACTGATACATATATCAAGTAACTTTATTTTTCCCAATGGGAAAGTTCCACATGCACCCTCATTATACACGAAAGAAATTATTTTTATTTGTGGTCTAACGCTAACAAAATAGCAGACACTTTAAGCATTTCAAAGCGGTCTTGAAGTTGTCATTTACGACTGTTTCTAGACCATAAAAAGTAGGATTCCGAATTTTATTAGTAAACAAAGCATACAATCATATAATTTTTTGACAAATACGCTTAGCCACTTACAGGGGTTTTACTACAACAATTTCCAATACAACAGTGCAAAAAAGATGGATTTGATAAAAAATGGGGCGCCATTTGTTTAATTTGAAGAAATCGTTGAGAGGGTATTAGACGGCTTCAAATATCAACACCGCCACTGAGTGATACATAAGATTTCTGATTTTTCATTTGTCTGCAAGTAGATAATTTATGAATCAATGGTGTTGTTACACTATTTTATTTTGATATCCTGCACATGAAAGTGTTGTTTAAAACTACTTTACAAGTCATTTACATTAACTCTTGTCTAGCTCTTTGATCTCGACAACGACAGAGAACATGATATTGAGTAAACATTTCTATGTTTCAAAGGAAAAAAGGATCGATATCAGTAATTTGAGCACAGGAAATACGTACCTTCTCTTGAATGACAACATGAATGTTAATCCTGGTGATTTTGAACATTTTCGGTTCTTTTTTCACTCAACTTTTGAGAAATATATGTCATTCAAATTTCCCTAAAATATTTCCATATCCCTAACGTCCCTTAACTGAATTTAAATGCGCTTTTAAAAAATCACGGAGCGGACTCCTGGCTTGATTTAGGGGGAAATTACCCCCAGATCTAACAAGAAAAATACCGCTACCTCCCTTTTTTGCGGTGATTGTCAGATTTTCCTCTAGGAACGTTAGGGATAAACCTCTTGACTATATAATCTTTACATGGTTTATGTACTTATGGCAAACATGTTTTTGTATATCGGTGCTCTTAATATTTTTATTTTAGTGCAAACATTTGTTTTTTCATTACTTCTTTTGTTTTCGTTTTATTTCTATTACTAAACATAAGGCTAACCATTGTTTTAGAACGCCTTTTGTTTGCTTGTTTGTTTTAATACTTAATGCATATGGTGTAGTATAACGCAACAAGACTATCGCTATTGACTCAAAGCGTCTTGATTTGGACAAAGTGTCTTTGAATTCCAATGATCGATTATCTTTTCTGAAGTCATTGAAATCAAGACACTAAACAGTACCGCGTCCACTTTAAAATAAGATGGAAACCAACACAGAAAATTAGACATTATTACCAATTTATTCTTGGGTACAACATCACTTGATTTTCTATAGGTGGCCACTTTCTATAAGTGGCATAACAATTAATTTTAGTTGGAGAAGTGTCTAGGTATATTGGTCTGTATTTTAAGTGTTTTTCTTTTAAAAAGTTACATAACAAAATTATCGTCAGATTTTTATCATCACTAGCTGTTTAACACATTAGTGGGGTCATCTGGATCAATTCCGTGACTGTGGAGCGCATAAGATCATTTCTCAGTGGATTTGTCTTCTATGAAGGTTAATGAACACATTCAGCGAAGGTGTCCCTTGTGAAAGAGTCTAACTTAAAAATGCTTGGATTGCTGTTAAAAGGTAACGAAAGTCTTCGTCTTGCTACAAGGATCAAAAAGCTATAGTGTGTACCACCTGCAACCAATTGTTAAATCTTTAATATTGCTCCGATTTCTTTAAAATAGCAGGGTTATAAATGAGAGTCATATTATCGAAGTTTGGGGAAGAAGGTTTGAAAATATTTTTCAATAGTTTGAAAGGTGCTAAATCAGAAATGTTGGGTTTAACCTCTGGGAAATGTGGGGAAAATAAGGGGGTAAAGTTAGTACAGGGGTGAATTTAAAATCAAGTCAAATTGTTTTTAAATGTACACTAATGTATTTGTCTCATTATAAGGATTAAAAAAGATATAGTTTGTATGATTTCGGAACTTTAGTTACAAGGCTACAGCCCTGATAAGGTTCAAAGTCATCCTGGTGCAAAAATATCTAATGATCAGATTTTGTTGAAACTGGTGTCAAATTATTGCTCTGGTCATACTGAAGAAAAACGTGCATTTACGAGTAATTCTTTGGGAAACAGCTCTGTATACAATTTTGAGGTGTTTTGGTGAAGTTTTGGTGACCGTTATATACCATGTAGAACCTTGTAACATTTGCCCACTAATTACGAAACAAAATGCCAAAACATTGCAAAATAAGGCAAGACAAACAATTTGACGTCAGTTTCAACAAATTGGAGCAATGGTTAAGGTTTACCCTCGAATGACATTCAACCTTGTATTTTGACAAAATCTTACAAACACGTGAATTTAGCCAGGTTGTTTGCTATATCCTCAATCGATCTATCAATGAACAAAAAAAATCCACATTCCAAGTACAAGATGCCATCTAAACCTCCCTAATCGCAAGGAGTGTGGAATTCCTTGATTCATGGATTGAGACATGGTCACATATCAAGTCTCATCTTGAAGTCTCATCTTGAAGAGAGTCGCCTTGTGGATAGAAACACTTGCTATCAACCAAGTAACATCTATGGTATAGAACCTGGTGAGCATCTTCCACCTGGACCTGACTCCTAATGGGCTGAATGGCGAAGTCTCAACAAATTGAGAACCGATGTGAAAGTAATTATAGTCCACCGGGAACCGCAGTCCGGGCTCCATAGACGACAGCGGAATAAAGCGTGAAACTAATGTTGCGTGAAGAGTCAACTGAATCTAATGTCCTGTGAGTGCTATGAGGACTTTAATTACTTAATCTAAGGTTTCCTTGCAAAAATGGGGCTACCTGGAAGCAGATCAGGACACTACCTGTGGTTGTGGACCAGCACCACAGACAATGGAGCATCTCGAGGTCTGCTCTCTGGCTAGATCATATTTGAGAACCTCTGTGTTTGGAAACGATAAGAAGAATCTCACTGGTGAGACAGGCACAATTTGGATTCAGAAAGAAAAAGGTGCATGTTATTTCTGCTCTGAGACAACTCTGTATGGCCAATACTTAGGATAGTATGATATTCGCATATTCGGTCTTGTGGATATAGACACACTTTAAGAGTACGATATCCATTGTTAGTTGCTGGATGACGTTAGATGATGGTATAGTGAGTACACCATAAAAACGCAAAGTGTCGAGTATACCATAGGGAGGTCAAATTACCGCTTGTCCTAGTGATTGTTTCTTTGTGAAAACTTGCACACTTCCTAATAAATGTTTAATTCCTCGAGGCTCGTTTTATTAATCAAATGACAGCTGATGAAGAAAATCCCATTTACCTTAGTAATCATAGGACAGAATTTATGAAAAATGTCTAGTAAAATCCATTTAATGTAACAAAGTATAAAGTATCAAAAAGGTTTGCTGCTCCAAAACAATTAAAATTCAGACATCTCTGTCGCCATATACAACACGTATTCGATGGATGTTTCAAATACAGACTAAGAATAGAGAATTCGAGAATGTAACTTTTATTTCTATTGTGAATCAAACAAATGGCCTTAACGGGACATGCGTAAAGGTATAATTGTCACAGAAAGCACAATTTCCTTCTTCTAACTCTGCACTTCATTAAATTATTTTTAAAACAAATAAAAGAAAACCAAACACATTTGGTCATCTTGGAAGGGGTGGAATAGGTGACAGGGTTCGCGGCCGTTAGGGGCCAATGGGGAGTAAGTCCCAGCCGCGCTTATGGAATTGAATAATTTGTAATCGTGTAAGAAATTATATGCTGATGGGATTGTCAACTATTTTCCTCCAAGATTTTACCCAAATTTAAAAATACATTATGCTATATTTCATTCCATCCTGTTTCTTTGTTTTATTCCGGACGCTTTCCATTTATTTCTGCGGATGCTTTTGCCACTATTTGTTAACTCTTTTTGATTCATGTGTTTAAATAAGTCATAATTATCTCATTTTAATCGCCGGCCCGTCATATACTATAATCTTTGTACTTTCACTTTTTCTTTATTCTTTCCTTCCAGTCCTTTCCTTTCTCAATTTCCTGCTTCCCTCCCCTTCTTCCTTTTGCACTTTCTCTTCGCCCACTTGTGCATTTTCCCATCTTTCCCCCGCGGTTGTGGCCACGCTACTGGTGTCCCTCTGCGGCATTTGTGAATCTTACAATCTATTAATAATTAGGTGTTCTTTCTTTCTTCTTTCTTCGCTGGCAAACTCTGCATACATGAAAAATCGATGCAGGCGGCAAAATAAAACACATGCCGTTATCATATTCTCTTGTACAACTCTTAGTGTCCAATAGAAACACAAGTGCAAAGTGAGATGGGTGACCACGATTTGGATATTTGTATCATTTTTACTATTTTTCCGTTAGCATCGTCAATAGGCTATCTAAACGCTCTACTCCCTTATCCATGCATTAGCATACTTAAAATGAATTATCATTAATTTTTCACCACATCCTCTCAATTTATTTTGCTAATCTGAAGGTCACTGATAGAGCTCTCGAGAGAACAAATAACGATATGATTGATGGAAACATATGCACAATCATGATTGGAATTCAGAAATAGATGGAATACTCCTAATTTCGTAAATCTTAGAGGCTGTCTCAAATCTTCCTTCGAGCTAAAAAAAAAGCTGTTCCCGCTGAAAAGTTGATTTCCACCGTTGTGTTGAGCCTCATCTCTTTCGATCAGTAAGCAAATGAATGCTTGAAGGTCTTTTTTCATCTACAGTGACATGTTGACACGTTCTTGGGAAAGCCTTCCCGGTTTCCTTAGGGATCTATCTCAATAGACGTGTAATTCTTGTCCCTTTGTCTGCGAACAAGAATCGCGTACATTTCGCAACAAATAGTAAAGTACATAAAATATCTTTATCACCACATGGAAAATCAAAATTAAAATCAATCCAAATATCCTCAAACATGCGAAGTCTATGTTAGTGATTTGAGCCTGAGATAAGTCTGTTTGTCTCAGATTTGGGCCGTATAAACCAATTTGACAATGAAACACACTTCAGAGTATGGACAGTATGGCAATTCCGCGTGATATACAAAGTGATAATATCGTATTGGAAGTACTAATATCACATTGAAAAATCAAGACTGCGGAGTAGTGTAGGTGGATACAATAATAGGGCTATTTTTATGGGCTTCTCGAGCACAGTAATGCTTTAATGTCTTTAACGTATATGATTAAGTCATGATTAACTAAGAGCTTCTTTTAATTTGATCGTCCACATGGAGACTTAATGTGTTGCATATTTCTTGCATATCAAGTCCCGTAGCTATTTATGCCAAATCTTAAGGGCAAACTCGCCTATAAAACGTTGTCATGTCTGAAGAGCACGTTGCAATAAATTTAATTGATACAAATGCTCTCCCATTTAATGAAATGTTCTTCCGATAGGAATAAACCTTTAGGTAATCGTGACCATTATTTGATCATTTCTTATATTTTAGGATTGCCCGGCTGTATTCTCAAAGAAAGTCTAACCTTAGACTCGGGTTTAAACAAGGGTTAGTTCTTTATGAATACACCTTTTATTTCAACATACTCTGAAAGTGTGATGTAATAGTCGAGAAAATTTCTCATGGATAGGCCGGCGATCTATTCCATTACAGTACAATTGCAACGTATAATATAGAAAAAGAAGGTCCATTCGTGAATAGCTTACCAGGTGTAGAGCTCCGTTCATGCTGCGTTGCCTATTTTGTTAAATTGAATCGTCTGATTTGGCTTAGTACATGAGTGGAAACTTGAACTTGATAAATTAATGTAATGAAGAATGGAACATTTTCTATTGGAATAGGGTCATGTGCATGCTACTGTTTTTGATATCTTCCTTGGTTATTTATGTGCACACTGGATCCCAGTTACCTGCCTACATTCAAAACCTCATAAACATTGTGGTAAGGGATGCCAGTTACTAGTCTACTTAGAATACCACACATAAACATTGTGGTCAGGGATTCCAGCTACTAGTCTACTTACAATGCCACATATAAACATTGTGGTCAGTGATCCCTGTTACTAGTCTGCTTACAATACTACACATAAACATTGTGGTCAGGGATCCCAGTTACTAGTCTACTTACAATACCACATATAAACATTGTGGTCAGTGATCCCTGTTACTAGTCTGCTTACAATACTACACATAAACATTGTGGTCAGGGCCCCATGCTTTACTAGTCAATACCACATATAAACAATATGGTTATGGATGGTATAAAGTTATGTAACATTTCCGTCCATATTGCTATCGTTTCGAGGTTTTATTTGGTTATGGCGGAACCGTATAATTAGCAAATACATGTATGATTATTACTGAGCAACTATGGTGATCTGTTAATGAACAAGCCGATATAATGGACGAACATTTTTATAGTATTTGTTGTCAATTGCCACCACTCAAGTCTCAGATTTGAATCTTTACCCTCCTACTTGCCCTCTCTCCCTCCTTCAACAATACAATCATGTGTGGGAGTTTCAAACTTAATGCATTGAAGGCTGGCCATCCAGAAGATATTCCTATCAAGATCATTAAGGAATTCTCTAATGAGTTGGCTGAACCTCTTACTACGATCTTTTATAATACGAGTCTGCGGGATGGCATATTCCCATCAATTTCGAAAACAGCAGCATCCTATTATTTCAGTACCTAAGGTCAAGAAGCCTGAATCAACAAACGAATTAGCTGAATGGTTAAGGGATGATTCTACAACCACTTCTTGACACAAAGCAAGTAAGGTAACGTGAAGGGTACTAGTACAACTCATTATTTAGTCAGGTCAGGTTTCCTTTGAGGGCCTGCTACTTGTATCCTGGTGACCAGTACTACCTGTCTCAGGGCCGAGTTGTCGGCGGCTAAACCGTCAACCCCCATCGAGTTTCTAAGGAAATCTGATGAAGACGGTAGCTGGTTACCCTGGTAGAATGAAAAAGAAGATCTACCTACAAGGGCGTCAGCTCTGGAGAGCTAATGGCGGCCATCCAGCACATGCTGCCTTGCATGGTGGGTGTGGTTGCCCAAAGGCTTGGTGCACTGCCGAAAACTGCGGATTGGCGTCAGGAAGGGCATCCGGTCAATTATCGTTTTGCTCCAATAAATCCTCACATATCAGTATTGCTGAGTGTGATGTGTATCAATCCGGCCACCCCCGTTTAAACTAACTACGTTGCAGAATGTTATTTCAAGTATTGACAAACCAGCAAACTATGCTACCTAGTCGCTTTTGATTTTACAAAAGCATTCGACCCGAATAAGCCGGAGTGAGAGCATCGATAATTCCTAGGATCAGTAGTGTCTGGACGCAGTGCGTTAAGTTCAGGTAGTTAGGGCCAGGTATTTTACTGTTATGGTTAATGACGCTGCTGAAACTACACCGCATCGATAGAAGTTTGCCCCATTCCAACAACACTTGTTTTGGGGAAAACGTCGAAACGCTTCCGACGGTTCAAGGGCATGTTAGCCCATCTTGGAAGTACCACACGCACACAACTATACCTTGTTCTACCAGTATTCATAATTTGGGAATAATACTTCTTGATTTCACTTTGTCAATGGACAACCATATTAAAAAAATAGGTGTGCCAATCTACATATTTTAAAATAAGAAACTTCAGTAAAAATTATGAAATTCTAATACATGCTTTGAAACGTCACGCTTGGACACCGAAGATGCCTTGCTAAATAACTGAACAACAGCTCAAAAACTTAAATTTGTACAGAACTCTGCTGCACGTGTTTAATGGGATCACATCACACCTATTCCCAAGTCCCTACATTGGTTACCTGTTCGTGAAAGAATTCAATATAAAAATTGCTTCTCATGCATCTGAAAATGAATACACAGTATGGCACCTTCTTACATAACATACCATATACTCCTCCACGCTTTCCAGGATCCACTGACACATTTTACTCCCACTTACACGTACCATGCCATCTCTTTTTTCCGCTATTGCAACTCTTACCTGTTGCTCTTTGACAATCAAATTTTGTTTCGTCATTTCAAGTCTGGACTCAGAACATTCCTTTTTAATACTTCATATAATAACTAGGATTATTGTGTTCTATTTTTGACATTATTTTTAGTACTACGTTATTGCTTAATGATTCATTTTTGTGCTTTTTGTAAAGTGGAAACAATTCTGCTATCTATTTTGTTTGTCCTGTATCTACTTATCATACTTGTCTTGTTTTTGCCTATTCATACTCCTTGGATTAGAATTTCGTTTTTTATGCAAATGGCGCATCATAAGTGCTTTAATTATTTATTTATATTTATTCCTATTCCGTCTTTCTGTTAAATTTAATTACAAATTATGACGGTATCTGTATAATATGCATATATAGGACTCCCTCAATAACCAAAAAAGATACATTTACTTTAAGCATAGCTTATTTAACATATTAGTTGGAATATATTTCAACCAATTGATCAATGGTACAGTTTACAAAATTCCATCGGTAAATAAAAGCGTGCTATCCTAATGTAAATTTGAAAATATGACAAGTAAAATGATAATACCAGATTTTTGCAACACCGCCACCAACAAAAACAACAAAATATTCAGTTTGAACTTTGAAAAATTTTATATTATATGAGATGTTAGAATTAAAGTGTATGAAATTTATGAAAATAGGGGAGTATTACCATTTAGTGTTTTTCGAATATGACCTGCGTCAATTTGAATTTTGCCTAATTCCATCTCAATTTGTGAATAACGTAGAGTCTTGTACATGTTCAGTACTCTATTCAATTATGATTGCATACAGTAGACAATTGTAGACAAAAATTAAAACTATCCAGTGATGCATTTTTAATAACTCTTTGCATCCAGATATTATTTCTGTCGCTGTCTGCAAGTGTAAAAAAGCTTATTATACGAGTACCGATTAAACATTTAGGAAGATTGGAACTCTTGAATGGGAGAGAGGTATTTATAGAATTATGAAAGTGTTTATATACATCGATACATCTTTTAAATGCACTTGAAGTTAAAGTAGACATTGTATTTTCAGACAAACAGTTTTGGGTAGCTTACAATATCACCATTTAAATCATGATATATTAATGATCCCTTACTCTAGAAGAACCAATCAGCCTAATAACTTTTGAGAGTGAGCAACGATTTGAAGTGGAAACAATTGCTAGATTGAAATATACAATACTAAATAAGATAATGTTGATGGTCTTGGATGTTAGATTAGAATCTCTTAAAACTTGTTGTTCATCAACACATTGATTCGTTTCGAAAAAGGTGTATGAAGTTTATAATATACGAAAGCTATCAACTGCATAATGAGCTCGCTCTTTTTTGTTTCTTACAACATACTACACAACATGATTATTTTGCAATTCATGTCAATAGGTACTTAGAGTGCAATATAGAATCTAACAAGCACTCGATATCACCATCTATAAATACTCTCAAATTACGTGTCACCATCATCTTGCGTGATGTGTTATTACCACTATTAAATGTATGCATGACCAGCCTTTGAGAAATCCCAGAAATATTAACATGTATTTCTTATTCATGAGAAGCGTATAAAAGGAAAGTATAATATTAAAATACTCGCGTGGTTGCAGTTTGGTACTGATATTTTGTAAAGTTTGTAAATTCTTTGCTTATCAAACAAGGATCTTAGAGAAGACAAGTGTACATTTGAAAATGGTCCGCAGGTTCTTTATACCCTGCATGAACACATTCATCATTATAGAAGAACCCTACTGATACTAGGTGAACCTTAATTGGGTCTATTTTTCTAATCAGTTTCTAAATAATGTTTATTTTCTAGTTGTGATGAAAACATACAAGCCTCTTCTATATGAGAACTATTATGACGTTTATTGAAACCTGCCCACTACCCTTTTCCACTCCCAACAAAACAAATGTTATGATTTCAACTATGATGATAATCGTATTGTATCATACAGCATTTGGGGAGGGAAGTGCCATGGAGCGAAATCTCATACATTATTTTAAAAGCGTTTCACATTTTATCCAAGTTTGAAGAAATAGGCTGCCCTAAAATAGGAGTAGTGGCTTGCCCAAAGTTGTAATTTAGCTACATGATTTTTATATCTCCTTAAATAATGATTTTAATGCGATCTGCAATTCGAGTCACCACTACTCTAACAAAGTCTTCTTTGTATTTTGCAAAACCCACTTTATCCCTTGCGTATGTTAATGGAACAACTAAAGAGAGCCGTCACCTAAGGCACGGAATGTAATAATAATTTATAAATTATTTTCACGCTTGAAACTGATAAAGAATTCATTCAAATTTAATATCAAGAACTATGATCAATGATTAAGAGAAAATTTATAAAAGTGCTTGCACAAAAGCACACTACTAAAGCGTGTTCTATTGAAGATCCAGCATTTTACCGGTAAATCTCTTACAGGGAAAGAGCAAGGAAAAGGTGGATAACCGTCAGTTTATATTGCGCGCTGTTACCGGTAAATCTACCTGGCTGCTGTCGATTAACTCCACATTAAACTTTGCCGGCAAAAGGGTCGCACACGCGGTCAATGCCAAGCCGTGTGGTTTGATCTTTGCAACAAAAAATATGGAGGGCTGTGATAGTAGGATTGCAGTTTACAGTCAAAATTCAGAGGCAAATGATACCTAGGTTAGATGGGTTTAAAATGTTCGTGAACGTCAGAGAAGGATTCGAGGTAGCCTACAGGAATGTGACACTCCGGAGAGAGGCGATGTACGTAAGATCGGGAGGAACGCCGAATCCTGGCCCTATCTCTCTAGTCGACGCGTCCACAAGTAGGGCCTATCGTCGATTGTAATCACACGGTATTATAAATTTCCTTTCCTTGCCCCTGTATGCGGCCACTTGTCGCGGAACGGAGTGTTTCTATTGGCGTTACCGGATAAGCGACGCGACGATTTTGCCTTCCTCGAGAGGAAATTGGCCGGTGATTTACCGGTACAATAGTGAGGGAGGTCAGTTTCTCTTGAGCATATTTCATCCCTTTCCGTCCTCTTTCCGGTAAATGGTCCCAAAGAACACAAATTATTAGGACATTGCCCTTACTTGTTTTGCATCAGTTATCTCCAGAAACAATCCTTAATATGATCTTGAATAACATTATGCAAATGGGTATATGGAATTGCGTAGTATTTGGAAAGGGTATTGTAGGCTTTAACGAGTGGTTGAGCAGTAGATAACAGACTATTGCTTGGATTTCACATTTATTAATTCAAGGGGAATTTGATGTGCCATTTGCCAATGCGTCAATTCCATGAGTACCAATTACCGATACTTACTTTTGGTTTCTTAGCTTGAGCTTCTGAGTCATGCTGTTCTTAAAGGTATGAGAGTTACTCAAAACACTACTTAAAGATCTTTTTCCAAGTATTGTTTCTGAACTGGGAAAAAAATCCCTTTTCACTTCCTAACAAAACAATCGCCCAACACAGTGTATGTTAAAAATACACTTTTAAGTGTATTTTTAAAATACACATTTTTAAAAAGTGGCGGAATATCCCGTTTGGGATGTTTTTTAATGTGATGATATTTATTTCAATTGTACCATTTTTTTCAAAATTATTCGGCTCATTCTTTGCTAGATTATGTACTTTGACTTATCCTTCATGAAGAAATTATATAAAATACTTTCATGCATTGTTATATTCCTTGTGATGGTCACATGAATTAGCATACACCAACCCCATCAAAATATATAAAACTTCGTATAATGCAACAGGCTTTACATGAGAAAAGATTAAAATACACCGACAAGTGTGGAATTAACGGCATTTTTAGTCTGATTACGGATATATACACTGAGTAAACAGAATAGAAATGTTATGTAAAACTTAACATAATAATTAAGTAAACACTTTTACCTAAATTATGCCAGATTGTCCATAATTAAAACAAAATTATACAGTTATCATGTAAATTACTAATTATTATAGATTCTATGCTATCATACTGTTATGTACTTTTTTCTGTGTGTGTAAGAGATCTTTGAATATTAATGACTCAAAGCAACTTGATCGCAATATGTGTCTCAATATAATCAAACTTTGGCATCAAGCATATTTGTCATTCTAAAGTGCAAATGTTTTTCAAAAGATTTTCTTATTCATGTTGATACTTTATGCAGATTGAGTAAGAAAACTGGAACCTGATTGTGGCCGCCAGTTTTGCATATTTAAGTAACATATGTCTCATCATGTGTGGTATCATCAGAAAGCTTATTTTGTTAGCTTTTTACTGTCATATGTGGTATCATCGGAAAGCTTATTTTGTTGGCTTTAATTTGCTGTAAAGATTTGTACATCAGTTATAAGTATAGGCCGAGCTATAGTTTTTGTAATCAAGCAGTCATTTTTGCCCCGTCCAGGAATTCCAATGTGAAGGCACGGCGGTTAATGAAGCAAATCACCCCACCAAATGACGATAGGGGTATGTCTAACTTTATGTTAAATAACAACAACAATAACACATTATTTGAAACACTGTTTTGAAAAATGTTGCATATTTTGGTCTACAAATAAAGAAATCACTTTCTTACCTTGAACAATGTCTCTGATATTTTTCGTATGCACTTCCCGAAACTGATACATGTATCAAGTAACTTTATTTTTCGATTGGGAAAGAGTTCCATATGCACCCTCTCCTCATTTTACACGAAAGAAAATTTTATTTATGGCCTAACGCTAACAAAAACCTAATCCCAAGGCATTGACACATTGTAATGTGAACCGAGCGCCAAACTGCATAAATAAAGATTGTAAGGTCGGTCTATATCTAACCGATATGATAGGTCCAAAATCTCAAATCCGTGACCATTCTCTGGCTAGTAAGGTTTGATGATTGATTTGGCTTTTTCGCTTGAGGCCAAAATTAAAAATTGCCGCCAGAGCATCTATAATCATGTACACACACACTTTTCGGGTAAGACAAGCGCAATGATTCCGATTTTGACATTAATTTGACATTACGGTGTCATTTTCACCCAAATATCTAAGATGGACGCCGGCGTTATCTTTAAAAAAATGTGGTTTTTTTTGGGACCAAGCTCTAGAAGACTTTTTTCAGATAAGTCGATCATAACACATTTCGAATCTTACCAATTGCTTTGGTTGGCCGTCACAACAGGTCAACAAAACATCATTCTTACACCAAAAATCCAAGATTTGCGGCCACCGCCCCCATCTTTGAAAATTTGAGCTTGAGAATCGTGTACAAAGACACTTTTTTCCGGTAATCGACCCCAGGGATTCTGAATCTGACATTATTTAGACGCATTAATAAATTTTCGACCAGAAAGGGTCAAGACGTAAGACTGTTTCTAGAGCCTAAAAAAAAAGCATCCCGACTTTTTTAGTTATAAGTAAACAAAGGCATAAAAATCAATACTTTTTTGACAAATACGGAACTGGCGTGTGAACTCTTAGCCACATAAGCGGTCTGTACTACAACAATTTCCAATACAAACATTGATGATGAAAAAATAGGGGCCCCGCCCGTTATTTGGGTGTTTCATTTGAAGAATCGCTAAAGTGCTTTCAAAAATTTAATAATTAATCATCCGCTTAAATATCACACCACCACTGAGTGATACAGAAACTTCTTTCTGATTTTTCGTTTGGTCTGCAAGTAAGATTTTCTGAATCAATATGTTGTCAAAGCATCTTGATTGGGACCTATTGTCCTTTGACATCAGTACCGAAAGTATACTTTCCATAGATCAATTATATTTTTGCTAAGTCATTGAAATTAAGCACTAAATACTACAACAGCGTCCACTTTAAAATAAGATGGAAAGCAACACAGAAATTTAAAACAACTTTTACTAATGTATTCTTGGGTGCAAAAATCAACTTGACTTTCTGTATTCTTATTGGCTGCATGATGAGTGCACTCATCTTAAGGATGTTTCTTGTTTTGATTTTATTTTGAGTGGCAAACCAATTAATTTTAGGTGGAGTAGTGTCTAGATTTTTGGTCTTGATTTAAGTTCTTTTCTTTTTTTGAAAATTAATTGCCGTCGATTTTTTTATCATCGCTACTAACTGTTCAAAACTAGCTATTAGTTTGGGTCCTCTGGAAGCCATGTCTGGACAGTGAAAGAGATCAAGATCATTTCTTATGGATTTGTCCTTTCTATGAAGGTTAGTGAGCCACATTTTGCGATGGTATCCCTCGTAAATGTGTCCACCCAAAAATTAAAATATTGATTGCTGTAAAAAATGGGAGGTAACCCAAATGTTTATCTTTCTAAAAAGATTTTAAAAAGTTGTAATGTTGTACTACATGCAACGTAATAGTTATGGGAGGATATAGAGACAAAAAGCGCCAACCTTCTGAGTCATAAGAATTCCAAAAATATAGTTTGTACCACTTCGACCATTGGTTTCGGAGTTAGGTAAAAAGGAACTTAAATGGTAAAAATGCCAATCGCATAGGTCAACATTGTAAGTTTGCTCTGAGTTATATTTTATATCCTTGCAAATTAATTGCCTGAGAAAGAGGAACTTCTAAAAGTATATTTTTTGGTTGATGTCTACTTACTGAGATAAAGGTCAAAGACGGTCAATGCCAATTGGGATGTTATGGGTTGCCCTGTGGCCTATTTTGTCACATATCTTGATAACTATGATTGCAGAGGCTACAAACTATTTCCTTATTGACACTTAAGAGAAATGAACTCTTTTAATATTATATTATTTTTATTTTTTTTAACCAAATTGGAGCAACAATCTGATTTTGACACTGTACACCTGGAAAGTGGACTTTCTTGTTACAATTTCCAATTTTAAACCCTAATACCACCTACCCTTCCAACACCAGATGGTTATAGATGGTACAAACTATACCGCTTGAAATCTTATGACTAGACGGACATATGACAAACTTTCAACATGTTTGGAGATGCATTTTAAAGTTTGACCCATGTAACCTTAAATTGGCCCCTATTGAAAAAGTAACACCACACTTTGAAGACCACTGACTATTCCTGAATTGATATACAACTATCACAGATTTCAAACTAAGATGTAGTGGGGGCATGAACGATGATGTTTTGACCCGGTCCGTGCTTCCCGCCTCTATAAAACATATAAACTAAGTGACAACTCATGATGGTGATACAGATGAGTTGGACAAATATGGAGGAGTTTGTTTTCAGGCGATATCTTAGCTCACTACCTATTCATAATAGTTCTTGACTATTGCTTGAGATCAGCAATAGCTTGGTAGAAGAAGATCAACTTGGGTTTACCATCATCCAGGCGCACCTGCAGAGTTGGCGATGGTTACCAATCTAGACTTTGCAGATGATTATAACATAGTATCTGACACTGAGCATTTCAGGCCCCGTATCTACTCAAAGAGTGAAGATGCTGCTCTAGCTAATCCGCCAAGAAGACTAAATGATGGTGGGTGGCCAACCTTGAGGACAATGTGGTCATAAAAACTGTTCCTGAACTCTAGCATGGAACCATGCAATAACTCACTATAAGTCTGGAAATCAAAGCTTCCAAGATAAGCCAACTAAAACTCTTCAAAGCTATAGTGGAAAGTATTCTACTATATGGATGTAAGACGTGAAGTGTTACAAGTTCGCAAGATGTTGGATTGGTGTTACACAAGGCTACTAAGAACAGCCCTTCATGCAAGTTGGAGGGAACATATTAGTAACAAAGATCTATGGAGATCTTCCCAAAGTGAGTGACAAAGTCAGGAAAAGGCGTCTCAAATTTGCTGGTCATTGTGTGAAAAGCTATGGGCAAGTTGTGTCAGATCCTGTGCTATGGAAACCTGTGCATGACAATGTAAGCGTTGGAAGACCATGACTATGACGGATGTGGACCTACTGTGTGAGGACACTGGACTTACACCAGCTGCAAGAAAGGAGTGTCTGGAGAGCCATCACTGATGTCAGACAGGTGTGACGGAGTGAGTGAGTAACTGGGATCCATAACCAGAATGTTTTTATGTGGTATAAGTAGACAAGTAACAAATAGCTGATCACATTGTTTATATGTGGTATTGTAAATTGACTAGTAATTGTTAATGAGATCCTTGACCACAATGTTCATATGTGGTATTGTAAGTAGACTAACATGGGTTCATACTTAGTCGGCAGACGTCTGCAGACGCTAGCCTTTCGAACATGCTTTTCACGTAACGCGTATGTTCATGTTTCTGACGCGCAAAGCATGTTCCAAAGAATAGCGTATGAAGTATGAACCCACCATAAGTAGACTGTAACTGGGATCCCTGACCATAATGTTTTATGAGGTGGGATCCCTGACCACAATGTTTTATGAGATTTGTAAGTAGGCAGGTAGCTGGGATCCCTTTACCACAATGTTTATGAGGTTTTGTAAGTAGGGAGGTAAATATGACCCAGTGTGCACATTTATACCAACCAAGGAAGATATCAAATTATTTATCAATGCTAAAGCACTGGCCAGAGCACCGATTTCCAAGCTCTGCAAACACGACGCTTACACTAGTTACATTTTTTACCATTTTGTTGCTTTGCTGAAAAAGGGGGTTAGCCAGCAATAACAGAACATGACCTTAATCCGACAGAAAATATTCCATTCTTCATTACATAACTTTATCAATTTAACTCATGTTTCCACTCATGTACTAAACCAAATCAGACGATTCGATTGAAAAAAGCAACGCAGCATGCACAAACACAACGCAAACGGATTTCAAATTGAAACATTTTATAAGCCATAATATATTTGGATCTTTTGATAGCCAGTTCAAAATTGTTCAACAAAGTAACGTGACAGTGTGTAATGTCAATAACTATGGCTGGTGTTTGGGAGGAGAATCAGCCAGCCAAAGTCCGGGCTCCATAGACGACAACGGAATAAAGCGTGAAACTAATGTTGCGTGAAGAGTCAACTGAATCGATTGCCCTATTGTTCACCATTGTTACCGGACTGTGAGACCGGCGGACCATATCTCCTGCCACACCGGGTTAGCTTTCACGAATTGACCTTTTTTCTTATAGTATACGTTACAATAATACCTAGCAATAATGGAATAGATCGCCGACCTATTGATGAATTTTGTCGACTATTATACACACTTTCACAGTATGTTTTGAAATACAAGGTTATTTCATAAGGACTAAACCTTTTTAAACCAAAGTCTAAGGTTAGACTTCTTTTGAGAATACAGCCGGTGTGAAGTAATCATAGTCGGCAAGGGGTATCATAGCCGGGCTCCATAGACGACAACGGAATAAAGCGTGAAACTAATGTTGCGTGAAGAGTCAACTGAATCGATTGCCCTATTGTTCACCATTGTTCCCGGACTGTGAGCCCCGGAGGACTATATCTCATGCCACACCGGGCAATCCTAGAACGGCCGTTGAAAATCGCTTCCTTTGGATTTAGGGAAATGCTTCGTCCGTCGCATTTTTGTCTCAATTCCATTCTTCACAAAAGCAATCGTTCCCTAGGCTTTGATGCCGGATGTGTTTCACCAATGCGGTTTGCATAATTCGACTGAATGAGTTAAAATTACACTTACACTTTCGTCTCGTTAGGTGATTGAGAGGTCTTATGAGTTGCGGTTTTATTACTTTCCTGATAGCTTTTGATACGGATGTTGTTGTTTACTTACTCTGCCGGTTTGAATACTCATACATATTTCAGACTATTGGTCAGTGTTATGGGAGCACTACTGATGTATCTTGCGGTTGATTATACTAAGGCATTGCGTGTAATTCTCATCTGCTAGTTGCTTAAGCATGCATTCAGCGCACACTGCGTTCAGAATATTCGTCATTGTTTTTCTTATCAATTCTCTGATGAATGGATGGATGGATGGATGGGTTGTGGGACACATGTGGTGCAGTTGGATCAGCGCTCGCCTCATAAGCAATAGGTTGTGGGTTCGAGCCACGCTGTCGCCAATGTGCTGTGCACTTGGGCAAGGCACTTTACCTCGCTTGCCCCTCTCCATCCTGGAGTAGAAATGGGTACCGGCATATGCTTAGAATGCAAAACAGACTCGCTTTTGGAGAAGAGTGGCGAACCCCCCACAGCAACATTATATGAGGGAGTGATGGATTGATGGATGATGGGATGGAAGGATGGATGAATGTATGAATGATGGATGAATGAATGAATGAATGGGTAATGAATGAATGAATGAATGAATCATACACGCACCTTTAGGATAATCATGATGCAATGTCACTTACTGTATGCTGAAGCCGTTCCAATTTTAATGGTCACGAGAACATTTCATAAACTGGAAGAGCATTTGTATCAATTAAATTTATTGCGCCGTGCTCTTCAGACATGAAAAAGTTTTATAGGCGACTTTTGCCATTAAGATTGGGCACAAATAGCTACGGGACTTGATTTGCAAGAAATATGCAATATAGACGATCAAATTAAAAGAAGCTCTTAGTTTAGTCATGATTTAATCATATACATCAAAGACATTATTAAAAGCATTACTGTGATCAAGAAGCCCCATAAAATAGCCCTATTATTGTATCCACCTACACTACTCCGCAGTCTTGATTTTTCAATGCGATATTAGTGCTTCCAATACGATATTGTATATCACGCGGAATTGCCATACTGTCTACTGTCACACTCTGAAGTGTGTTCCATTGTCCATTTGGTTTATACGGCCCAAATCTGAGACAAATGGACTTATCTCGGGCTCAAATCACTAACCTAGACTTTGCATGTTTAGGGATATTTGGATTGATTTTAATTTTGATTTTTCATATGATTATAAAGATATTTTGTGTACTTGTCTATTTGTTGCAATATGAATGCGATTCTTGTTCGCAGACAAGGGGCAAGAATTATCGTAAGATCGGTGTCTATTGAGATAGATCCCGAAGGAAACCGGGAAGGCTTTTCCAAGAACGTGTCAACATGTCACTGTAGATGAAAAAAGAGCTTCAAGCATTCATGTTCTTACTGATCGAAAGAGATGAGGCTCGGCACAACAGTGGGAATCAACTTTTCAGCGGGAACAGATCTGTCTTTCTTTAGCTCGAAGGAAGATTTGAGACAGCCTCTAAGATTCACGAATACATGCTTAGCATGATCACCTAATTAACGTCTGTAGAGCTGGATTTTCGCACGTGAAATTAATAATATTCCATCTATTTCTGAATTCCAATCATGATTGTGAATATGTTTCCATCGATCATATTGTTATTTTGTTCTCTCGCAATTCTCCGAGAGCTCTATCAGTGACCTTCAGATTAGAAAAAAAGAGATAGGATGTGGTGAAAAATGAATGTTAATTCATTTTAAGTTTGCTAATACATGCACAAGGGAGTAAAGCGTTTAGATAGCCTATTGACGATGCTAACGGAATTATAGTTACAGTTTGAAAATGATACAAATATCCAAATCGTGGTCACCCATCTCACTTTGGACTTGTGTTTTGCCATGTAAATGGAATCATGTATATTGGACACATGATAGATAATCAAGACACTATTAGTAGGGTAATGAATGAATGAATGAATGAATCATACACGCACCTTTAGGATAATCATGATGCAATGTCACTTACTGTATGCTGAAGCCGTTCCAATTTTAATGGTCACGAGACATTTCATAAAGAGCATTTATATCAATTAAATTTACTGCGTCGTGCTCTTCAGACATGAAAAAGTTTTTAGCGACTTTTGCCATTAAGATTTGGCACAATAGCTACGGGACTTGATTTGCAAGAAATATGCATATAGGACGATCAAATTAAAAGAAGCTCTTAGTTTAATCATGATTTTTACATATCCCTCAAAGACATTATTCAAAGCATTACTGTTATCAAGAAGGCCCACTAAAATAGCCCATTCTTGGTATCCACCTACACTACTACTCCGCAGTCTTGATTTTTTCAATGCGATAATTAGTGCTTCCAAACGATATTGTATATCACGCGAATTGCCATACTGTTACTGTCACACTCCTAATGTGTTTCCATTGTCCATTTTGTTTTACGGGCCCAAACTGAGACAAATGGACTTATCTCGGGCTCAAATCACTAACCTAGACTTCGCATGTTTGAGGAATTTGGATTGATTTTAATTTTGATTTTCCATGTGATTATAAAGATATTTTGGTACTTGTCTATTGTTCGATATATGTATATATTGCAGAGTTGTTTACCGTCGAGGAAACCTGATTATATATAATAAATCCCTTACTTATGGCGCAGTCGTTCAAGTTTAAATGGTCAGGATTATAAAGAATCTGACTCAGAGATTTCGAAAATTATTTTTTTGTGTAATAATGAAAAATATTGACCAATGAACTAAAGATAGTAACCTAAATGCACATTCCGAAATTTGGAGGTGAACTTGATTTTCGTTGATGCGACAATTTATGTGTAGTCGTACGTCCCCAGAGGATCCCCGTATAACAAAATTCCGGATCCGGAATTTTAAAATTTCTCTGATTTTCTATATGAAGGAATCCGATTTAAGCTTAGCAATTTCCACACATGTTAGTATATGGACAAGCTATGTACAATGCAAAAAACCTATTTTTTTGGAATTGAGGCGCCCTCCTCAGGAAATCGTCTGGTCGTCCTTTAAATGTTCATTCATACTGGAGAACCATTTTATTTACTGGAAAGCATTTGTATCAATAAATTTTATTGCGGGGCGCCGTGCTCTTCAGACTGACAAAGTTTTATGGCGAGTTTGTCCTAGATTTGGCACAAATAGCTACGGGACTTGATTGCAAGAAATGCAACACATTAATCTCCATGTAGACGATCAAATTAACGAGCTCTTAGTTTAATCATGATTTAATCATATACAGTAAAGACATTACTTGTGATCAAGAGCCCGCATAAAAATAGCCCTATTATTGTATCCACCATACACACTTACTCTCCGCAGTCCTTGATTTTTCAATGCGATATTAGTAGTTCCAATACGATATTATCACTTTGTATATCACGTGGAATTGCCATACTGCCCACACTCTGAAGTGTGTTTCATTGTCCATTTGGTTTATACGGCCCAAATCTGAGACAAATGGACTTATCTCGGGCTCAAATCACTAACCTAGACTTCGCATGTTTGAGGATATTTGGATTGATTTTAATTTTGATTTTCCATGTGATTATAAAGATATTTTGTGTACTTGTCTATTTGTTGCGATATGAATGCGATTCTTGTTCGCAGACAAAGGGACAAGAATTACACGTCTCTCGTAAGATCGGTGTCTATTGAGATAGATCCCGAAGGAAACCGGGAAGGCTTTCCCAAGAACGTGTCAACATGTCACTGTAGATGAAAAAAGAGCTTCAAGCATTCATTTTTTTGCTGATCGAAAGAGATGAGGCTCGGCACAACAGTGGGAATCAACTTTTCAGCGGGAACAGATCTGTCTTTCTTTAGCTCGAAGGAAGATTTAAGACAGCCTCTAAGATTCACGAATACATGCTTAGCATGATCACTTAATTAACGTCTGTAGAGCTGGGTTTTCGCACGTGAAATTAAGAATATTCCATCTATTTCTGAATTCCAATCATGATTGTGCATATGTTTGCATCGATCATATCGTTATTTATTCTCTCGCAATTCTCCGAGAGCTCTATCAGTGACCTTCAGATTAGAAAAAAAAAGAGATAGGATGTGGTGAAAAATTAATGTTAATTCATTTTAAGTTTGCTAATACATGCACGAGGGAGTAAAGCGTTTAGATAGCCTATTGGCGATGCTAACGGAATTATAGTTACAGTTTGAAAATGATACAAATATCCAAATCGTGGTCACCCATCTCACTTTGGACTTGTGTTTTGCC
This sequence comes from Ophioderma brevispina, assembly GCA_023653785.1. Lineage (NCBI taxonomy): Eukaryota > Metazoa > Echinodermata > Ophiuroidea > Amphilepidida > Ophiodermatidae > Ophioderma > Ophioderma brevispina. The sequence goes on along the minus strand of JAMKCH010032324.1, from coordinate 27,208 downwards.
ATGTAAATGGAATCATGTATATTGGGCACATAATACATAATCAAGACACTTTTAGTAGTAGGGGTGGGGATATGACCACTTTTTTTTCAAAACGAGTAGATTATTTGGCCATTTTGGCTGCCAAAAATGAATCTGATAAGCATTTTCATATTAAATGAATTTTGATGGTGGTTCCATGGATTTTAAATTTTGCATGTAAAGTCAATGGGAAATTTTTGCAATTTTAGACATTACTTCAAAAAACAATGTTATTCTCAACCTATTTTGTCAGAAACTCACACACAGATGCCTTCGTATATTCTTTGTTGCTTCGTGTAAATCGTTTAGATAGCCTATTGACGATGCTAACGGAATTATAGTTACAGTTTGAAAATGATACAAATATCCAAATCGTGGTCACCCATCTCACTTTGGACTTGTGTTTTGCTATGTAAATGGAATCGTGTATATTGGACACATAGATAATCAAGACACTATTAGTAGGGTTATAAATAAGAATCCTATTCTAGAATTTTGGGGAAGAAGGTTTAATTATGTTTTTCTATAGTTTAAAGGGGCCTCAATCCAAATTTTTGGGTCCAACCTCTGGGAAATGTGGGAACTTTGTAAAATAAGGGATTAATATTAGTACAGGGGTAAATTTGAAATCAAGTTAAATTGTTTTTAAATGTACACCAATGTATTTATCTCATGCATTATAAGGATTAAAAATGGTACAGTTTGTATAGGGTTCGGACCTTCAGTTACATGGCTACAGCCCTGATAAGGTCCAAAGTCATCCTGGGGCAAAATATATCCAATGCTCAGATTTTATTGAAACTGGTGTCAAGTTATTACTCTGATCATACTGAAACAGAAAATGCATTTTATTTCTTTGGGTGACAGCTCTGTATAAAAAACCCTTCAAACTATAGAAAAACATCTTCAAACCTTCTTCCCCCAAACTTCTAGAATAGGATCTCATTTAAATATGAAAACGATGTGGTTTTATTTTGCCGCCTGCGTAATTTTTCATGTATGCAGAGTTTACCAGCGAGGAAACCTGATTATATAATAATAGCTCTACCCAGTAGCGTAGCCACAGCGCGGGAGAAAGATGCGAAAATTGCACACGTGGGGAAAGTGCAAAAGGAAGAAGGGGGAAGGAAGCAGGAAACTGAGAAAGGAAGGGACTGGAAGCCGCAGTGGAAGGAAAGACTAAAGAAAAGTGAAAGTACAAAGATTATAGTATTATGACGGGCAGACAAATGGATAATTACGAATACTTTAAAATATGAATCAAAAGAGTATAACGCATTAGTGGCAAAAACATCCACAGAAAAAAATGGAAAAGCGACCGGAATAAAACAAAGAAACAGGATGAAATTAATTATAGCATAACGTATTTAAAATTTGGGAAATATCTTGGAGGAAATTATTTTGACAATCCCATCAGCATTTAAATTACACGATTACAAATGATTCAATTCCATAAACGCAGATGCGACTCCCCCCCCCCACCCCCTTCCAAAATGACCTAATGTGTTTGGTTTTCTTTTATTTTGTTTTAAAAATAATTCAATGAAGTGTAGAGTCACAAAAAGGAAATTGTGCTTTCTGTAACACTTATACCTTTACGCATATCCTGTTAAGGCAATCTGTTCGATTCAAAATAGAAATAAAAGTTGCATTCTCTATTCTTAGAACGAGAAGTTCTAGCTTGAAAGTCTGTATTTGAAACGTACATCGAATACGTGTTGTATATGGCGAAAGCAATGTCTGCATTTTAATTGTGCTTGAGCAGCAGACCTTTTTGATACTTTGTTTGCATCAAATAGATATAACTAGACATCTTTCATAAATTCTGTCCTATGATTATTTAGGTAAATGGGATTTTTTTTTTCATCAGCTGTCATTTGATTAATAAAACGACCCTCGAGGAATTAAACATTTATTAGGAAGTGTGCACGTTTTAAATCGGCCGCAAGCCGTAGTCACCGTGTAGAGTGTGGAATGCCACTTCATTCATATTTTAAAGTAAAACACGTTTTTTTGTAAAAAAAATAACTTTACTTTAGTATTCAAGAGTCAATGCTAAACGCCATAAGTGAAGCTCAATGCTACATCCCGTATTTAAAGTGTAGCATAATGGCTACACTCGTGAAAGAGTGCATCGGTTCTTTTATTTTCGCTCAATAATAATCTCTCTTTAAAAACTATATTCTTTATAAAGAGAAAAATATTAGAAAGCTTCTCTAACATATGTAATATGTATAACTATTCGTATGCAAACCATTGAACAGACAGCTCGACAACGTGAACGGGAAATGGTGATATAACATGGTATAGAGTTATGTAACATTCCCATCCATGTTGCTACCAGTTTGAGGCTTTGTTTAGTTATGGCGGAACCGTGTAAATAGCAAATACATGCATAACCCCAACTGAACAACATTGGTCTAAATATTTCGTCTGGGATAGAATTTACAAATGTTCAGAGTTAGTCAAGTTTATTTCTTTAACACCAATCGATGCGATAACAATGATATTTCAATATGAATGAATGGAAATACAATGGCTTAGGAAGAATTTGGAAGGAATCAAACTACCTGCTCGGGATCTCCCATTGAAATACTTAACATGATATAGCATACCGCAATGAAGGTAATTTTCATATAGTAGCAATCAAAACGGATAACGTAATTTAGTAAACACTTCGATTAGGTCATTTTGTCATGGTAGAGCAATAGAATCTCGGCAATGGTAAATAAGGCTCTGATAAATTGAAAACAAGAATTATATCTTGTATAATTTATCAAAGGAATGGCTGTAAGGATGGGTTATTGCTACCTTGATTTATAGTTTTGCAATTATAGTCTTTATTATCTACGGGATACAGTGGTAAGAATACGAAATCATAAAAAGAATGCACATACATTTAAATCATACGCACACATGTAATATTGTCATTGGTTGTTTACTTTGAAAGTCATCATCATCAGTTTCTTCAATTGCAGCAAAGTGCCACAACATGGAACTCAAGGTTATGTCAGTGGTACCTTGTAACACAGGACAGTTTAATATGATTTGTCAAATGGGATTATTTTTATGTATCTTCTCAAACGTGTAGTAAAGTATGAATCAAAATGGCTGTCATTTTATAAGGTCACTGTAACATTTAACCCAGCAAATGGATTTTATGTTAAGTTACCACATTTTCGTTATCAAAATCATTTTCATATAGAAAATTAAATACATAAGCCCATACACATTCAGATGTCCGTTTAAGGTATTACATTACAGAGTTAACGATATTTGGTTTAATGCCTCGATGTTGACATTAATTTCACATTACGGTGTCATATTTGCCCAAATATCCAAGATGGACGCCGGCGTTGTAGTTTTGGAACAAAGCATCTAGAATCGTTTAAAAAGACACTTTTTTCAGATAAGTCGACCCCAAAGATTCTGAATCTGACATTAGTTAGACGTTATCATATAATTTTCGACCAGAAAGTCAAGACTTAAGACCGTTTCTAGACCCTAAAAAGCCGGATCCCGACTTTTTATTAGTAAACAAAGCATAAAAATCATACTTTTTGACAAATACGGCGTGTGACGCTTAGCCACATAGAGCGATCTGTACTACAACAATTTCCAATACAACAGTGATGATGGAAAAATAGGGGCGCGATTTGTTTCAATTTCGAAGAAATCGCTAATAGTGGCTTTAATCCGCTTAAATTTCAACACCACCACTGAGTGATATATAAAGACTTCTGATTTTTCTTTCGTCTGCAAGTAGATAATTTATGAATCAATGATGTTGTTACAATATGTTAATATAATGCAACAAGACTATCACTATTAACTCAAAGCATCTTGATTTGGACATATTGTCTTTGACATCAGTAACGAAAGTATACTTCCAATGGTCAATTATCTTTTCTAAAGTCATTGAAATTATTGCACTAAACAATACAGCGTCCACTTTAAAATAAGATGGAAACCAACACAGAAATTTAGACCCTTTTACTAATTTATTCTTGGGTGCAAAATCACTTGACTTTCTGTATGTCTTATGGCTGCATGATGAGTGCACTCATCTTAGGGAAGTTTCTTGTTATTGATTTTATTTTGAGTGGCAAACCATTAATTTTAGGTGGAGTAGTGTCTAGATTTTGGTCTTGATTTTAAGTGCTTTTCTTTTTGAATATTATACATAAGAAAATTAATTGCCGTCAGATGTTTATAATCGCTAGCTGTTAAAAACATATTAGTTGGGTCATCTGGAGCAATTCTGTGACCGTGAAGAGCATAAGATCATTTCTCAGTGGATTTGTCTTCTATGAAGGTTAGTGAACACATTTGCGATGGTATCACTCGTAAATATGTCAAAATTAAACATGATTGGATTGCTGTAAAAAGGTAACCAAAATGTTAACTTGCTACAAAGATTTTAAAAAGTTATAATTTGTACTACATGCAACGTATAGGTATGGAGATATAAGACAAAAATCGTCAACCTTCTTGTCATAAGAATTCCAAAAATGTATAGTTTGTACTACTTACGACCATTGCTTTCGGAGTTAGGGTAAAAAGGAACTTAAATGGTAAAAATGTCAATCGCAGAGGTCAACATTGTAAGTTGCTCTGATTATAATTATTTTATATACCTGCAAATTATTGCCTGAGGAAAGAGGACTCCTAAAAAGTATAGTTTTGTTTGAATGTCTACTTACTGAGATAAAGGTCAAAGACGGTCAATGCCAATTGGATTATGTTGCCCTGTGGCCTATTTTGTCACATATCTTGATAACTATGCACTGCAGAGGATACAAACTATTCCTTATTTGACACGTTAAGAGAAATGAACTCTTTTATTTTTTACCCAAGTTGGAGCAACTTCTGATTTTGACCCCTGTACAAATGGAAATTGACCTTTTTTTTATAATTTTAGCAATTTTACCCTATAACTCCAAAACCAATGGTCATAGATGGTACAAACTATACATCTTTGAAATTCTTATGCCTAGAGGGACAATATGACAAACTATTCAACATGTTTGGAGCTTTTTAAAAGTTTGATCCCTATGTAACCTTAAATTGGCCCCTTTTTAAAAGAGTGACACCACAATACGAGACCACTAACTACCTAGCATTGCTATACTAACTATCAAATATGTCAAAACTAAGATGTAGTAGGGCATGAACAATGATGTTCGACCCAGGTCCGTGCTCCCGCTCTACATAACACATAAACTAAATGACAACTCCTGATGGCGATACAGGTGAGTTTGACATAATATGGAGGGGTGTTTCAGGGCGATATCTTAGCTCACTACCTATTCATAATAGTTCTTGACTATTGATTGAGATCAGCAATACCTGGCGCACCAGCAGAGTTTGCGATGGTTACCAATCTAGACTTTGCAGATGATCATAACACTAGTATCTGACACTGCATTTCAGGCCCAGGAGCTACTCAAAAGAGTTGAAGATGCTGCTCTACGAGTCTGCCAAGAAGACTAAATGAATGGTGGCCAACCTTGAGGACAATGTGGTCATAAAAACTGTTCCTGAAGTGGCACAGGATTTTAAATACCTTGACTCCCGGCCTGAGGAAAGAGGACGCCGTTTTCAAGACATCAATACCAGAAAGGCTCTATCATGGAAGGCATGCAATAAACTCACCAGAGTATGGAAATCAAGCTTCCAAGATCAGCCAAACTAAAACTCTTCAAAGCTACAGTGGAAAGTGTTCTACTATATGGCTGTGAGACGTGAAGTGTTACAAGTTCGCAAGATGTTGGATGGGTGTTACACAAGGCTACTAAGAACAGCCCTTCATGCAAGTTTGAGAGAACATATTAGTAACAAAGATCTATGGAGATCTTCCCAAAGTGAGTGACAAAGTCAGGAAAAGGCGTCTCAAATTTGCTGGTCATTGTGTGAAAAGCTATGGGCAAGTGTCAGATCCTGTGCTATGGAAACCTGTGCATGACAAAGTAAGCGTTGGAAGACCATAACTATGACGTATGTGGACCTACTGTGTGAGGACACTGGACTTACCCCAGCTGCAAGAAAGGAGTGTCTGGAGAGCCATCACTGATGTCAGACAGGTGTGACGGAGTGAGTGAGTAACTGGGATCCCTACCCAGAATGTTTTTATGTGGTATTATAAGTAGACAATTAACTGGGATCACTGACCACATTGTTTATATGTGGTATTGTAAATTGACTAGTAATTGTTAATGAGATCCCTGACCACAATGTTCATATGTGGTATTGTAAGTAGACTAATATGATATTCTAAAGGTTGGTTCATACTTAGTCAGCAGACGTCTGCAGACGCTAGCCTTTCGAACATGCTTTTTACGCAACGCGTATGTTCATGCATCTGGCGCACAAAGCATGTTCGAAAGAATAGCGTATGTAGTATGAACCCACAATAAGTAGACTGTAACTGGGATCCCTGACCATAGTGTTTTATGAGGTGGGATCCCTGACCACAATGTTTATGAGATTTGTTAGTAGGCAGGTAGCTGGGATCCCTGGCCACAATGTTTATATGTGGCATTGTAAGTAGACTAGTAACTGGCATCCCTTACCACAATGTTTATGAGGTTTTGTAAGTAGGGAGGTAACTGGGATCCAGTGTGCACATGTATACCAACCAAGGAATATATCAAATTATTTATCAATGCTAAAACACTGGCCAGAGCACCGATTTCCAAGCTCTGTAATAAAACCTCAAACTACAGAAAACTCTTCAAACCTTCTTTTCCCCCAAACTTCTAGCAGAGAATTCTCAATTTATATATGAAACATGTGGTTTTATTTTGCCGCCTGCATGATTTTTCATGTATGCAGAGTTTTAACCAGCGAGGAAACCTGATTTCTCTAATAATGCTCTACCCGTAGCGTAGCCACAGCGCGGGAGAAAGATGCGAAAATTGCACACGTGGATGACATTGCAAAAGGAGAAGGGGAAGGAAGCAGGAACTGAGAAAAGGAAGGACTGGAGGAAAGACTAAAGAAAAGTGAAAGTACCAGATTATAGTATTATGACGGGCAGACAAATGGATTTTTTTTTGAAGACTTTAACATATGAATCAAAGAGTTAACGCTTAGTGACAAAACCTTCCACAGAAAAAAATGGAAAAGCGACCGGAATAAAACAAAGAAACAGGATGAAATTAATTAGAGGGCATAACTTATTTAAAATTTGGTAAATATCTTGGAGGAAATTATTTTGACAATCCCATCAGCATTTTAAATTACACGATTACAAATGATTCAATTCCATAAACGCGACGCGACTTCCCCCCCCCCCACCCCACCCTTCCAAATGACCTAATTTTTTGGGTGTTTCTTTTCTTGAATTTTGTTTTAAAAATAATTCAATGAAGTTGTCGAGTCACACAAAGTAAATTGTGCTTTCTATAACACTTATACCTTAACGCATATCTGTTAAGGGCCATCTGTTTCGTTCAAATAGAAATAAAAGTTGCATTCTCTATTCTTAGAACGAGAAGTGCTAGCTTGAAAGTTTGTATTTGAAACGTACCGAATCGTGTTGTATTATTGGCGAAAGCGATGTCGCATTTAATTGTGCTTGAGCAGCAGACCTTTTTGATACTTTAATTGCATCAAATAGATACCTAGACATTTTCATAAATTCTGTCCTATGATTACTAAGGTAAATGGAATTTTTTTTTTCATCCGCTGTCATTTGATTAATAAAACGACCCTCGAGGACTTAAACATTTTAGGGAAGTGTGCACGTTTTTAAATCCGCGAAATCGCCGCATCCGTAGTCCGTGTAGAGTGTGGAATGCCACTTCATTCATATTTTACAAGTCAAACCACACGTTTTTTTTGTACAAAATAACTTTACTTTAGTATTCAAGAGTAATGCTAAACGCCATAAGTGAAGCTCAATGCTACATCCCGTTTTAAAGTGTAGCATAATGGCTACACTCGTGAAAGAGTGCATCGCTCAAAAATAGCTCTCTTAAAAAAACTATATCTTATAAAGAGAAAAATATTAGAAAGCTTCTGTAATATATGTAATATTCTAACTATTCGTATGCAGACCATTGAACAGACAGCTCGACAACGTGAACGGGAACTGGTGATAAAATGTATAGAGTTATGTAACATTCCCATCCATGTTGCTACCAGTTTTATTCTTTGTTTAGTATGGCGGACCGTGTATAGCAAATACATGCATAACTCCAACTGAACAACATTGGTCTAATATTTCGTCTGGGATAGAATTTACAAATGTTCAGAGTTACTCAAGTTTATTTCTTTAAACAAAACACCAATCGATGACTATTTCATAATGAATGAATGGAAATACAATGGCTTAGGAAGAATTTGGAAGGAATCAAACTACCTGGCTCGGGATCTCCCATTGAAATACTTAACATGATATATCATATATACGCAATGAAGGTAATTTTCATATAGTATCAATCAAACGGATAACGTAATTTAGTAAACACTTCGATTAGGTCATTTTGGTCATGGTAGAGCACTAGAATCTCGGCAATGGTAATAAGGCTTCTGTCCATCAATTGAAAACAAGAATTAATATACTTTATAATTAATCAAAGGATTGCTTGAGGATGGTATTTTGCTACTTGACTTTATAGTTTTTGCAATTATAGTCTTTATTATCTACGGGATACAGTGGTAAGAATACGCAATCTCAAAAAGAATGCACATACATTTAAATCATACTGCACACATGTATATGGTCATTGGTTTGTTTACGTGAAATCATCATCATCAGTTGCTTCAATTGGCCGCAAAGTGCCACACATTGAACTCAGGGTTATGTCAGTGGTACCATTGTAACACAGGACAGCTTAATATTGTATTGTCAAATGGGATTTTTTTAAAATTTTTATGTACTTCCTTCAAACGTGTAGTAAAGTATGAATCAAAATGACTGTCATTTTATAAGGTCACTGTAACATTTAACCCAGCAAATGGATTTTATGTTAATTTACCACATTTTCGTTATCAAAATCATTTTCTATAGAAAATTAATACCTAGCCCATACACATCCAGATGTCCGTTAAGGTATTTACTTACAGATTTAACCGATATTTGGTGTAATACCTCGATGTTGACATTAATTTTCACATTCACGGGTTTCATATTTCCCAAATATCCAGATGGACGCCGCCGGCGTTGCCGTTTTGGAATCAAATCATCTATAATGTTTAAAATACACTTTTTTTTTTTTCAGATAAGTCCGACCACAAAGATTCGAATCTGAAACATTATTATACTTTATTATATAATTTTCCGACCAGAAAGTCAGTACGTAAGACCGTTTCTTCTAGACCATAAAAATCCGGATCCCGACTTTTTTATTAGTAACAAAGCAATAAAAATCATAACTTTTTTGACAAATAAGGGCGTGGACGCTTATCCACATAAGCGATTCTGTACTAAAACAATCCAATACAACAGTGATGATGAAAAATAGGGGGCGCGATTTGTTCAATTTAGAAGAAAATCGCTACTAGTGCTTTAAATCTATCCGCTTAAATTTCAACTACCACCACTGAGTAATATCAGACTTTTGATTTTTCTTTCGTCCTGCAAGTATATAATTTATGTTGTTACACTATTTTAATATAATTCAACAAGAATATACTAGTACCTCCAAACCAAAGCATCTTGATTTGGACATATTGTCTTTGACATCAGTAACGAAAGTATAACTTCCAATGATCAATTATCTTTTCTAAAGTCATTGAAATTATTGCACTAAACAATACAGCGTCCACTTTAAAATATAATGGAACCAACACCGAAATTTAGACCCTTTACTAATTTATTCTTGGGTGCAAAATCACTTGAACTTTCTGTATGTCTTATGGCTGGCATGATGAGTGCACTCATCTTAGGGAAGTTTCTGTTATTGTTTTATTTTGAGTGGCAAACCATTAATTTTAGGTGGAGTAGTTCTAGATTTTGGTCTTGATTTTTAAGTGGCTTTTCTTTTTGATATTCTATCGATCAGACAATTATTGCCCGTCAGATGTTTATAATCGCTAGCTGTTCAAACATATTAGTTGGGTCATCTGGAGCATGCTGTGACTGTGAAGAGCATAAGTACATTTCTCAGTGGATTTTCTTCTATGAAGGTCGTGACACATTTTTGCGATGGGTATCACTCTCGTACATGTTGTCAAATCAACATGATGGATGCTGTAACAAATGTAAACCAAAAGTTTATCTGCTACAAGATTTTACAAGTTATAAATTTGTTACATGCCACGTAATAGGTATGGAGATATAAACAAAAATCGTCAACCTCTTGTCCTAAGAATTTCCAAAAATATATAGTTGTACTACTTACGACCAATTGCTTCCGGGTTAGGGTAAAAAGGGAACTTAAATGGTAAAAATGTTCAATCGCAGAGGTCACATTGTAAGTTGCTCTTATTATCATTATTTTATATACCTGCAAATTAGTGCCTGATGGACAGAGGACTCCTAAAAAGTGTAGTTTGTTGACTGTCTACTTACTGAGATAAGTCAAAGCTACGGTCAATGCCAATGGATAGGTTTCCCTGTGGGGCCTATTTTGTGTCACATATCTTATACTATGCACTGAAGAGGATCAAACTATTCTTATTTACACGTTAAGAGAAAAACCTCTTTTATTTTTTACCCAATTGGAGGTCACTACTTCTTGATTTTGACCCCTGTACAAATGGAAATTGACCTTCGTTTTTTATACCATTTTAATCAATTTTTTACCCTATAACTCCAAAAACCACTGGTCATAGATGGTAACAAACTATACATCTTAGAAATGTCTTATGACTAGAGGGAACAATATGACAAACTATTCAACATGTTTGGGACATTTTTAAAGTTGACCCCTATGTAACCTTAAATTGGCCCTTTTAACGATGACACCACAAACGAGACCACTACTACCTAGCATTGATATACTAACTATCAAAGATGTTCAAAACAAGATGTAGTGGGCATGAACAATGATGTTCGACCCAGGTCCGTGCTTCCGCTCTCAAACACAAACTAAATGACAACTCCTGATGGCGATACAGGTGAGTTTGCCATTAGGGTAGGGGTGTTTCAGGGCGATATCTTAGCTCACTACTATTCATAATAGTTCTTGACTTTGATTAGATCAGCAATACCTGGCGCCATCAGAGTTTGCGAATGGTTACCAATCTAGACCGTTCAGATGATCATAACCTAAGTATCTGACACTGCATTTTCAGGCCCAGGAGTCTACTCAAAAGAGGTTGAAGATGCTTCTCTAGCGAGACTGCCACGAGACTAAAATATGGTGGCCAGCCAACCTTGAGGACAATGTGGTCAGTGAAAAACTTTTCCTGAAGTGGCACAAGGATTTTAATACCTTGACTCCGGCCTGAGAAAGATGGACGGCCTTTTTCAAAAGACATCATACCAAAATTCTCTAAGCATGGAAGGCTGCAATAAACTCACAGAGTATGGAAATAAAGCTTCCAAGATCAGCCAAACTCACAAACTCTTCAAAGCTAGTGAAAGTGTTCTACTATATGGCTGTGAGACGTGAATTGTTTACAAGTTTCGCAAGATGTTGGATGGGTGTTACAAAAGGCTACTAAGAACAGCCCTTCATGCAAGTTTGAGGGAACATATTAGTAACAAAGATCTTGGAGATCTTCCCAACGTGAGTGAACAAAGTCATAAAAGGCGCCTTCAATTTGCTGGTCATTGTGTGAAAAGCTATGGGGCCAGTGTCAGATCTGTGCATGGAAACATGTTCAATGACAAATTAAGCGTTGGAAGACCATAACTATGACGTATGTGGACCTACTGTGTGAGGACACTGGACTTACCCCAGCTGCAAGAAGGAGTGTCTGGAGAGCCATCGCTGATGTCAGACAGGTGTGACGGAGTGAGTGAGTAACTGGATCCCTACCCAGATGTTTTATGTGTTATTATAATAGACAATAACTGGGATCGCTGACCACATTGTTTTTATATGTGGGTATTGTACTTGATTAGTAATTGTTAATGAGATCCCTGACCCCAAGTTCATATGTGGTATGGGTATTAGACTAATATGATATTCTAAAGGTTGGTTCATACTTCATCACAGACGTCTGCAGACGCTAGCCTTTCGAACATGCTTTTTACGCAACGCGTATGTTCATGCACCCAGTGCGCAAAGCATGTTCAAAAATAGCGATGTATATGAACCCCCATAGTAGACTGTAACTGGGATCCCTTACCATAAGTGTTTTATGAGTGGATCCCTGACCACAATTTTTATGAATTTGTTAGTAGGCAGGTCGCTGGTATCCCTGGCCACAATGTTTATATGTGGCATTGTAAGTAGCTAGTACTGGCCCATCCCTACCACAAGTTTATGAGGTTTTGTAAGTAGGGAGGTAACTGGGCTCCAGTGTGCATCATGTATAACCAACCAAGGAATATATCAAATTATTTATCAATGCTAACCAACTGGCTGGCCAACACCGATTTTCCAAACTCTGCAAACACAAACGCTACACAGTTACATTTTTTAATTTACCAATTTGTTGCTGGCTGTTGCTGAAAAAGGGGGTTAGCCAGCAATAACATAACATGACCTTATTCCACAGAAAATATCCATTCTTCATTACATAACTTTATTAATTTACTCATGTTTCCACTCATGTACTAAACCAAATCAGACGATTCGATTGAAAAAACAGCAACGCAGCAGGCACACACACAAACAAACGTATTTCAAATTGAAACTTTTATAAGCCATAAAATAGTTGATCTTTTTGCTAGCCAGTTCAAAACAAATGTTTCCCAAAGTAACGTGACTGTGTCATGTCAATAACTATGTTGCGAAGAGAATCAGCCAGCCAAAGTCCGGTTTAGAAGTTATTATGGTCCGTTGAAAATCGCTTCCTTTGGATTTAGGGAAATGCGGTCGTCCTCGATTTTTTTTTTTGTCCTCATTCCACCATCCCCACAAAAGCATCGTTCCCTAGGCTTTTGATGCTGGATGTGTGTCACCAATGCGGTTTACATAAATTCGACGAATGAGTTAATGTATACTTTCGTCTCGTTGGGTGATTGAGAGGTCTTATGAGTCCGGTTTTATTACTTTCCTGATCGCTTTTGATACGGATGTTGCTGTTTACTCACACTGCATGTTTGAATACTCTACATATTTCAACTATTGGTCAGTTTATGGGAGCAATTACCTGATGTTCTTGCGTTTTGGAATTATACTAAGGCATTACGTGTAATTCTCATAATTTCAGAATATCGTCATGTTTTATTTATTTTCTTATCATCAATTCTCGGATGGATGGATGGATGGATGGATGGATGATGGGGATGGACGGACTGACGGACGGATGGACGGACGGACGGATGGATGGAATGGACGGATGGATGGATGGATGGACGAATGGACGGTTGTGGGACACATGTGGTTGCAGTTGGATCATCGCTCGCCTCATAAGCATTAGTTTGTGGTTCGATCCCCGCTATCGCCAATGTGCTGTGCACTTGGCAAGGCACTTTAAACCTCGCGTGCCTCTCTCCCCACTCAGGGTATCCAATGGGGTACCAGCATATGCTGACATCGCTTGCGGGCGGAGGTGCGCCCCCCCCCCAGCAACATTAAAATGAGGGAGTCCTGACCCAAACTCCAAAGACAGAGAGATGGGCACCATTTTTGGGTGGATGGATGGATGGATGGTGGATGGATGGATGGGCAAATTAAACACACTTTAGGATAATCATGATGCAATGTCCCTTACTGTATGGCGAAGCGTTCATTTTAATGGATTAATTAAATGTTCATTCATATCGGGAGAACAGTTTATTACTGGAAGAGCATTGTATCAATTAAATTTATCTGCGCGTGCTTTCGGAATGACAAAGTTATAGGCGAAGTTTTGCCCTTAAGATTTGGACACAAATAGCTACGGGACTTGATATGCAAGAAATATGCAACACATTAAGTATCATGGTAGACAATCAAATTAAAAGAAGCTCTTAGTTTATCATGAATTTAATCATATAATTAAAGACCATTAAAAACATTACTGTGATCAAGAAGCCCCCCCATAAAAATAGCCCATTATTGTATCCACCTACACTATCCGCAGTCTTGATTTTTCATGCGATTTAGTACTTCCACTACGATATATCACTTTGTATTATCACGGGAATTGCCATACTGTCCACACTCTGAAGTGTGTGTATTCATTGTCCATGGTGTAACGGCCCAAATCTGAGACAAATGGACTTATCTCGGGCTCAAATCACTAACTAGATTCGCATGTTTGAGGATTTTGGGATGATTTTCAATTTTGATTTTCCCATGTGCTTATAAAGAATTTGTTGTACTTGTCTATTTTTTCAATATGATGCGATTCTTGTTCGGCAGACAAAGGGGAAAGACTACAAGGTCATAGTATATCGGTGTCTATTGAGATAGATCCCGAAAAACACGGGAAGGCTTTCCCAAGAACGTGTCAACATGGCACGTAGATGAAAAAAGAGCTTCAAGCATTCATTTTCTTACTGATCGAAAGAGATGAGGCTCGGCACAACAGTGGGAATCAACTTTTCAGCGGGAACAGATCGCTTTTAGATTGAAGAGAAGATTGAGACAGCTCTAAGATTTATTTTACGAATACATTGCGTACCATGACAGCTAATAGCGTCTTAGAAGCTGGGTTTCGCACTGAATTAAGAAATAATTTCCATCTATTATGAACTCCAATCATGATTGTGCATATGTTTCGATCGATCATATCGTTATTTTGTTCTTCGCAATTCTTCCGATGTGCTCTACAGTGACCTTCAAAATGAGATAGAGGTGGTGAAAAACTAATGTTAATTCATTTTAAGTTTGGTAATACATGCACAAGGGAGTAAAGCGTTTAGATAACCTATTGACGATGCTAACGGAATTATAGTTACATCCAATCCACAAATATCCAAATCGTGGTCACCCATCTCACTTTGGACTTGTGTTTTGCCATGTAAATGGAATCATGTATATTGGACACATAATAGATAATCAAGACACTATATGGGGTTATAAATAAGAATCCTATTCTAGAAGTTTGGGAAGAAGGTTTAAGATGTTTTTTTTCATATTTGAAGGGTGCTCAATCCGAAATTTTTGGGTCCAACCTCTGGGAAATGAGGGGAACTTTTTAAAAAGGGAGTAAAATTAGTACACAGGGGTAAATTTAAATCAAGTTAAATTGGGTCTTAATGTAGAACCAATGTATTTATATCGCAGGGCATTATCAGATTAAAAAAATGTACATTTGTAAAGGTCGGACCTTCAGTTACATGGCTACAGCCCTGATAAAGTCCAAAGTCATCCTGGGAAAATATAATCCCATGCCAATTTATTGAAACTGGTGTCAAATTATTACTCTGGTCATACTGAAACTAGAAAATGCATTTTATTTCTTTGGTGACGCTCTGTATACAGCACACTTCAACATAAAAACCATCTTCAAACCTTCTTCCCAAACTTCAGAATAGGATCTCATTTATAAACCTACATATGAAAACGATGTGGTTTTATTTTGCCGCCTGCATGATTTTTCATGTATGCAGAGTTTACCAGGAGGAGGAGGAACCTGATTATATAATAATAGCTGTAATGAGTACAATGCCGCACAGGGATACCCAGTAGCGTAGCCACAGCGCGGGAGAAAGATGCGAAAATTGCACACGTGGGGAAAGTGCAAAAGGAAGAAGGGGAAGGAAGCAGGAAATTGAGAAAGGAAGGGACTGGAAGGAAAGACTAAAAACAATGTGAAAGTACAAAGATTATAGTATATGACGGCTATGAATCTCAACGGTGTATAAACGCATTAATGGCAAAATCCCGAGAAAAAAATGGAAAAGCGACCGGAATAAAACAAAGAAACAGGATGAAATTAATTATAGCATAACGTAATTTAAAATTGGAAAAAATCTTGGAGACGAAATATTTGACAATCCCATCAGCATTTTAAATTACACGATTACAAATGATTCAATTCCTCCATTAAACGCGGCTGAGGCTCCTTTGCCATTGCCCCCTCCCCCAAATGGACGGCGATTTTATGTTGCCCCCCCCCCCTTCCAAGATGAAACGAATGTGTTTGGTTTCTTTATTTTGTTGTAAAAATAATTCAATGAAGTGTAGAGTTACAAAAAGGAAATTGTGCTTTCTGTAACACTTATACCTTTACGCATATCCTGTTAAGGCAATCTGTTCGATTCAAAATAAAATAAAAGTTGCATTCTCTATTCTTAGAACGAGAAGTGCTAACTTGAAAAGTCTTTATTTTGAAACGTACAAATCGATATACTGTTTGTATATTTCTGAAAAGCGATGTCTGGCATTTTATTGTGTTGAACACAAACCCTTTGATACTTTGTTTTGCATCAAATAATCAACTAGACATCTTTCATAAATTCGGCTCCTATGATTACTTAGGTAATGGGATTATTTCATCATCTGTCAGTTGATTAATAAACATTAACCCCCCTCGAGGATTCAAAACATTATTAAGTAAGTGTGACGTTTTAAATCTGGCCTCAAGCCGGTATTCACCGTGTAGAGTGTGGAATGCCACTTCTTCATCTTTTAAAGTAAAACACGTTTTTGTAAAAAAACACTTTACTTAAGTATCAAGAGTCCATGCTAAACGCCAGAAGTGAAGCTCAATGCTACATCCCGTATTTAAAGTGTAGCATAATTGCTACAACTCGTGACAGACTGCATGGTTTTCTTCTTATTTTCGACTCAATAGTAATCTCGCTTTAAAAACTATAAGTTCTTTAAAAAGGGAAAAATATTGAAAGCTTCTGTAACATATGTAAGATTATAACTATTCGTATGCGACCATTGACAACAGCTCGACACACCGTGAATGGGAAATAGTAATATAACATGGTCCAAAGTTATGTAACATTCCCATGCATGTTGCTGACAGTCCTTAAGCTTTATTTTGGGTTAATAGTGGGTTGGCTGGTAGTGCAACAGATCTTATGTACAATTACGTTAGCATTGATAACAAGAAAAATTGATGGAATCAACTTGCCACAGCACCCCTTTCCATGGGCCCCATCTTTGGATTTCAAGGTTACACAGGGTGAAAGTTTTAAATGTTTTCCTATCTGCGTGAAAACCACACACCCCCAACAACCATGATGTTTTGTCTCTTCCAAGGATTCCAAAAAGGTATAGTTTTTATCTACCTGTACTTAATAGGTTTTGGAATTATGGGGAAAAAACGTTAAAAATGTAAACAAAAGAAGTCAATTTAAGGTTTTGTACAGTACAGGGGTCAAATTTGTTCAATTTTTTTGTAAAATGTGGTTCAAGTTTAGCTCATAGAATGATAATATAGGAATAGTTTTTGACTATCTTATAGTGTTTGGTTATTAACCAATGGCGAATAAGGTCAACACATTGGCAGCTATTGATCACTCTTGAACTGTGACTTATTTTGTTGGCATCTTGCAGTTCTGTCCATTTTTCCCCCCTATTCACATGGTGCACACAGTGCATTCAATGGCCGATGCCTGTCATGCTAATACTGTGCTTAATGCATAGAACATGAGAAAACTCACGTACGTATTGCGAGAAGTGCTCAAGGGATGTTCTTGGTAGAAGCCTATTGTAGAATATATTATCATCAATACATATGTGAATTTTATTTTGATAGAACATTCAAAAAATCCGAAAATTGGTTTAGTTTATAAGATTGGTATTTGTGGTAGGGTATAATGCCTACACTCTATGCCAAAATCACCAGTGATTGCTGGGCAGATTCAAAAGGGCGCCATAGACAAACGGTTAGACCTATACTCTTCGTAGAAGCTGACAAGCAACATAATCTTATTTTCTATAAGGTGGTGTAATTTGGTTGACATATGGTGCTTAAAAAGATCCGAAACAACCATTTCTAACAAGGCTTCTAACATGTGTAAAAACAGGCCTACTCGCCAATGTTCATGCACACAGTGTGTGGGTAATCGCTCATCCATAGCATGTCATTGATCAGTGATTGGATGGTGCCCTGTGAAGTGGGAATCATTTACATAAGTTCAAACTTATGAATGGATTCATGTCACAATGATTTGGTTGGGTGGGCAAAAGGTCGAGGCCCGTTTACAGTGGACACTAACTGCACTATGGATAACGTGAAAACTACGCATAACAGAAAAGGCAAACTATTCCTTATTTCAATCATTTAAGCCAGGGAAACAATTTGCACCACATATTAACTGAATCAAAGCAACCTTTAAATGTTGACCCATGTACACACCAAAATTGACTTTTTCACCATTTTTACAGTTTTTACCCCGTAACTCTGGAACTATAAGCCACAGATAGCGTAAACTATACATTTTTGGAATCCTTGTAACCAGACAAAAACATGGTGTGTTTTTTAACACATTCGGAACATTTTAAATGTTGGACCCCTGTATAACCTTGAAACCCAAGCTGGGGGCCATTAAGGGGGGTTGGCAAGTGCTTCCATCAAGTTTATGGATTATCAATGCCTACAGTCCCCTGCTATAAGGCGGAACCGGGTAAATAGCAAATACATATATAACTATACTGGTCTAAATATTTCGTCTGGGATAGAATTTGCAAATGTTGAGCGTTAGTCAAGTTTATTTCTTTAACATCAATCGATGAAATAACAATGATAATTCAATATGAATGAATGGAAATACAATGGCTTAGGGAGAATCAAACTCCCTGCTCGGGATCTCCCATGGAAATACTTTACATGATAGCCTACCGCAATGAAGGTCATTTTCATAAAGTAGCAGTCAAAACGGATAACGCAAATTAGTGAACACTTCGATTAGGTCCTTTTGTCGTGGTAGAGCAATAGAATCTCGGCAATGGTAAATAAGAATCTGATAAATTGAATATAAGAATTATATCATGTATGATTTATCAAAAGAATGGCTCTATAAGGATGGGTTATTATTTCCTTGATTTATAATTTTGCAACTATAGTTTTAATTATCTACGGGATACAGTGGTAAGAATACGCAATCATAAAATGAATGCACATACATTTGAATCATACGCACACATGTAATATTGTAATTGGTTGTTTACATTGAAAGTCATCATCATCAGTTTGTTTAAATTGCAGCAAAGTGCCCCAAAATGCAACCCAAGGTGAGGTCAGTGGTACAGGGCAGTTTAATATGGTTTGTCAAATGGGATTCTTTTTTTATGTACCTTCTCAAACGTGTAGTAAAGTATGAATCAAAATGGCTGTCATTTCATAAGATCTCTTTAATATTTAACCCACCAAATAGATTTTATGTTAAGTTACCACATTTTCGTTCTCAAAATCATTTTCATCGTTTTCCAATATATAAAATTAAATACATAAGCCCATACACATTCAGATGTCCAATTAAGGCATTACATTACAGATTTACCGATATTTGGTTTGATGCCTCACATTTAGACTGTCGTACAAGAGTTTTAAAGGTTAAACAGGGATTACACTACATGCAGCTATAATAGAGCTACTACAGCAAAGGGTTTATTCTTCATTATGTGGGATACTTTGACAAATCAATTAAAAAAATGCCATTCCCAAGCAAGACACAAAAAACACTGTAATACAATAACAAATAAAAGGCATAATGCTGGAAATGCCATAATTACGCAGCGCATGCTACTCGAGTGACGAGTCCCAGATTTAGTTACAGAAATTACTTAATTCATAAATAAATAACAAAACACAATAAACAAAACGACTGAAAGAATGATGATATACGAATGTATAGAAAAGTTATAATATTCAATAAAGATGCTTGATAAGGATATAATTTTACTAATGACACAAAGCGTGAAGATGTAGTGTCCTCCCCTTGCGTATGAGGCAGCAGCTAAATGTGTTGGATTTGGTGGAGCCAGCTCACTGTTGATTGGTTGTGGTTTGAGAAGTCTATATCTACCGGTGGACGAAAGGTGGGCACTCATTGAGAATGTGATCCGCAGTCTGTGATGGAGAGCCGCATTGGCAGGACATGGTCGCAGCCCCCATCGGTGCATATTGCTGTTGAAATGACCGACTCCTGTGCGAATCTTGTTCAAGGTGACCCATTCCTTACGTGGAAGATTGCTAACAGGTGGGAGTTCTGTCATAGGTGTGATAATGAATTGGTCTGGTCTTGGGGTAACTAGCCGGCAGTGTTCCATATCTGTTTTGTTGCTGCAGTTGGCAGAGTTTTATATATCTATTTTATATCTATTTCTCAGTAGGAGATAGAATTTTGGGGACTTTTGCTGTCCCAACATTAGGAATGGTGTGTGTGTGTGTGTGGGGGGGGGGAGATTTCGGGGATTTCCCTCGATGAGCCTGTGGGAGGGAGTAACTCATTTGCCAAATAATTTCAAATTTTGTACCAACATAACATTTCAATATCATAGGATGTAGCCTACTGCATGCTAAACGAAATACACACCGGTTAACTGAAAAGCTTAAATCATTTTCATAAAGAGAGAGAGAGAGAGAGAGGAGAATTAAATGAACAAAAAGTATAAACCGAAAGTAAAGCTAGCTTCAATGGCAGTTGCAAGTTGTGGATTTAGCAGACAGCCAGCCAAGTATCATAAATGTGTTCAGAAAAAAATTATGTGGGCATTTTTTGTTACAAGCTGGCAACCATCTCAGATCAACTGCTCATATGGTATAGTTTCTCATATGAGTTGTTGCCAAAAATACAAATTTATTTTTTGTGGCCTTTTTGCGGCCAAAAAAAAGAGATTTTGGCCCAAAAAGATGATTTTTGAGATTTTGAGTAGTTGATCTCTTCAAAACAAGATTATCAGAAAATTACCACTTAAGTAATTTGAAATATATTTACGTCTTAAATGAACAATTAAAAGATAATTAAAATTAAAGAAAATAAAAAGCATTCCAGAGCATTTAAGGTCAGTTTCTCAAAATTATGTGTGTATTTGAAATTCTGATGCCCCACAGAACAGTTTAAAGTAAGCAAAAAGCATCAAAAACCATTAATTTTACGTCTTTTGACCTAAAGTGTGAATGCTTTTACTTTTAGTAGAAATTACAGTAAGTGATAAGTTAAAAGCAATCTGGATATGTTACATGGTTGCTATATCATGTCGGATGAACATTCACATAGGGATTTTGGTCCGAAATTGGTTTTCTGATTTCACTGATTTGTAACTAGAAGACATGTGTTTAGATGAAAGCAGTTTTAACCAATATGGGCTAGATGTTAGTCATAATTAACTAATAGTGTAGTAAAAAACAAAGAATAAAAGCTCCAGCGCTTCAGGTCAGTTTTCTCAAAATATGTTTATTTCAACTAAGGTGTTACAAAACATGTTAAAAGTAAGCACAAAAGCATAAAAAACATAACACAGTTCTGTTTGGAACCTAAAGTGTGAATTTGTGTACTTTAAGTAGAAATTACAGTAGTTTTAACTTTAAAGGGGCAATAGGATATGTTACATGATTGCTATATCATTGGATAAACATTCACATAGTGATTTTGGTCCGAAATGGATTTTCTGATTTCACTGTATTTTTTATGGCTATATTATAGTCAAATAAACAAATGAATGTAGTAAAAAACAAAGAAAATAAAACATTTCCAGAGCTTCTAAGGGTCAATTATCAAACATAATGTATATGAACTAATGATTTAGAAAACATGTTAAAAGTAAGCACAAAATCATTAAAAACATGTAAAACAGTTTGACTGACCTAATACATGCTATCACCCTTTCTTTCTACGCTCGTTATAGCAATACCCACTGGAAAGTTCGACGACTCCTGACTGCACACGCATCGGGGGCGATGTTCTAGAAAACACTGACTATGGATATTTTTGTATGCTCTTTCCACCGGGGTGACTCCAGGGCGGGAAAAGCGAACACCGTGAGCCCCCATCCTGGGCGGCGCAGAGGCCCGGACAGGTGGAGCGCAGGCTTGAATGGTAAGGATACGGGGGTTATGGGGATATGACTCTCACCCGGGGGAGAGGGGCCAATCACCTACACCCCCTAGTACGTTCCCATTCAAGCCTGACGTATGCCACAGATTACAACTGGTAGAGTCAACCCGGATATCAGAGTGCGCGGGCCATAAGGCAAGCGGAGCTAGGGTGATATGATCTCGCCAGGACAAGGTTGAACAAACCAATAATGGAATAGTTGCACTTACCGACTTCAGTGGGTAAAAGTGCTACTGGGAGCTGTGGCGAATGGAAGAGTGGAGGGCTTGCTGTGATGACGAGAAGCTGATGATAGGATCCCTACTGCCGTCGAACCGCTGCGTACTAAGGACATTCCTGGAGATAAAAAACTTGTTGGAATGTAGATGGACAAGCCAATCCCATGGCGTCCATGTCATCTTGTATAGAAGCTCCCGGTAGGAGCCCAAGCTGTAGCCTCTGATTCTTACGTCGTGAGTTGCCTATGTGCGTCCCAGTCAGACGAACCTCCGTACTAGCTAGGCTCTTCTTTATGACTGCCACGTTCCATCTGGCTAATGTCGTCTTGGAGGCGGGTGAAAAGGCTCTGAGTTGTGAGGAAAAGCTGGTCGTGAGTCCCCCCATAGGGCTGGTCTTGCTGAGGTAAACTTCAAGGCTCTAACTGGACACCAGGGTCCTTCATCGCTGTAACCTGAAGCTTGCGGAGGATCTGGGAGGAGACTCGGCTGGGAAATGAAGCTGAGAGAGTGATTCTTGGCCAGGTAAACCTGATCGGGGAAGAAGGCGAGCGGCGTTCCCTGTGAAGGGAGGTGCTTTCTGCTATAGACAGAGCATGGATGTCCGATAATCTCCTGCCTGATGCTGCAGCACAGGAAGAGAGTCTTCTTCGTGGTGTCCGCTAGAGACGCCTGTGAAGAGGCTCATAAGGAGGACTGTTGAGATGCTGGAGGACAGTTGGCAGGTCCCATGCTGGTACCAGAGGGCGTTCAGGTGGCCGTCGATGTAGCATTCCCGTGATGGGTCATGAAGCGAGGGAGTTAGACAGCGTGCTGCCTCCGCCAAACCAGATGAAATGGACTCCTTACTGCAGTGCGGCAACTCCGGACTGTGCGTGGGTGGCTCCATCTTCGAACACCAGCATCAGGAAGTCCGCCACCTCCGTTAGAGTTGCTGCGAGGGTCCACATGGTGATCCCTGCACCAGTTACGGTACTGGACCAGTCTGGGATTATAAGTCTTCCTTGTTGTTAGGTCTCATTGCCTCTCCCGCCAGACGGTCAGCTTGGAGCGAAGGGCCTGCTGCTCTGTAGGATTGGATGAAATTGGTCATGCAGTCAGGTTGATCGCTTCAGAGTCTCCATCAGAAGGGGACCCTCCGGGGTCTTGACCAGGTCATTCCTCATAGGAAGAGTCAACGGGTTGACGTACAGCAACGACAGGAGTCTGGGAAACCACGGTTGCCGAGGGGCCAATTCGTGCACCCATAATCATGCGGCAGTTGCTTGTCCTGGTGAACTTGAAGAACTTGAGGAACTAGGGTGAGCGAGGAAGCGGTTACTGTACTCCGTCCCCTCCATTGTCATGGTGTCCTGTGAAGGGCCCGCTGGGTCCATGCCCACGATCAGTATGTCCGGGACTGGGCGTTTGAGGCGGTTTGGCGAACAGTCCACGTGGGGGTGTTTCCAGCCTGTAGAAAACAAAAAAAAAAAATATTCTGCATAATTGGGTTGAGTTGCCACTCCACCGACCGACCCCCTGACTCTCGATGGCCCCGCTTCCCGGATGTCTTCCTCGATAGGCATCTGCCAGGGTTGTCTTCCTCTTCCCCTGGAAGGTGAACACTGTTCAGGGTGATCGATGACGTATACACCACTCAAGGACTTTGATTGTCTGTAGGCAAGGTGCGACTCCTGGTTTCTCCCCTGCTTGTTTATGTGGGAGAGTCAGACGACCGACCCTGTTGTCGCACTGGACTAGACTTGACTTCCCTTGACTAGATGGGAGAGTCTGTCTCAGCGCCAGATGAACTGCCCACAGCTCCAACGGTGTTGAATGTGATGCGTGTCCAGCTTCTTGTCAAGTCCCTAGAGGCGATGTCTCCTACGTGGGCTCCCCACCCGCTCTGAGAAGAAAGAATAACGGGTCAGTGACTTCATGGATTTAGCAAATCAAAATAATATGCTGTTGAGGGTCCAATTTGGGTTTTCCGTACATGGAAAAACTATGTAATTCTTTTATTTCAATAAAAAGTGACAGCTTGAATTATTTAGGTCAGTCCAAACAGTTTTTTAACATGTTTTTAGATTTTTGTACTTACTTAACAGTTCGTAATCATTGGTTCAATATCGTTTGTTTGAGAAAATGACCTTAATGCTCTGGAAAGCTTTTTATTTCCGTTGTTTTTACTACATAATTTTTTTATGATGACTAAAATATAGACCCATATTGCTTGACGCTAATTTTCGTCTACAACTCCCTGTCTTCTAGTCAAAAATACAGTGAAATTCAGAAAATCAATTTCGGGCCAAATCACTATGTGAATGGTTCATCCGACGAGTACAGCAATCATTGTAACATACCTAGATTGCCCCTTTAAAGTTAACACTAATGTAATTTCTAGTAAAATTAAAATCATTCCACTTTAGGTAAAACATAACTGTGTTAAGGTTTTTTTTGATGCTTTTTGCTTACTTTGAACATGTAATGTTGCACTCATACGTTCAAAATAAACAATATTTTAGAAAATTGCCCTTAATGCCTGTGAATGCTTAATTTTCCTTTATTTTATTAGCTTAATTTTTTTCTGTAGACAAAATATAGTCAAATTACTTAAAAGTGTGTAATTTTCTGATAGCTTGTTTTGAAGATATCAATACATCAAAATCTCAAACTCTATTTTTTGGCCAAAAATCATCTTGTTTGTTGACCTCAAAAGGCAAAAAAAAAAACATTTTTTTTGTCATATTTGGCAACAACTCTTAGTAAACTATACCCATTGAGCAGTTGAGCTGCCATGGTTCCGCTTGTTAACAAAAAATGCCCACATAATTTTTTTCGAACACATTTATGATACTTGGCTGGCGGCGTACGCGATTGTTTATTGCAGGGTAATTATTGTCGTTTAACCCATCTGTACAATGGTGTCGGCTATTCCTGTTAGGCAATTTCATCCTCTCCGCCATTTACATTGATGTAGCAAGGTAGGTTTCCCTTGCACCCTTTTTTTCGAAAAAGGTTATAACGCCACGGATATCAATTGTGGCTGCCATTATTGAAGAGGCGACGTGTACGTGTATGAGGGTAAAATGCCTGAATTCAATTACTGACGACGGGACCCACGTGTCACCCCCCCCTTGTAGGACAAAATTAAATTAATTAAAGTTGGAAATGGAATAGTTTCCAAACACATCTTCCCAGTTGTGTTGAGATACTTACTAGTAATATATAATTTGTCTATAGGCCTGCATAAGTTGGTGTCACTTGCGTGAGTTCACCATAACATCTTGAGTTTACATTAGGCCTTATATACCTGTATAAGAAAGTCCTGGTGCAAAGCCGTCTTTTCTCTGTGCTTTTGAAACATTTGGATCCGTACACAGAGAAAACGCTGTTAAAAGTTCATACACAGTTATTTAAGTTTAAACAAGTTGTTTAACCGGTGAACTGAAACAACACTGTTCATTCACCCCGTAACACAACTTTTTAAACTTTAAAACAACTGTTTAAACTTTTTAAACAGCGTTTTTCTCTTGATACCGGGCGTATGCTTAGTCCACGTACTTAGTGGTAAAAAATTCGCGAACTACAAAAATGCAAATGCCTCTTGTATTAATAAGTATAGAGAACATAAATTAATTTAAAATTGATACTGTACAGGATTTAAATTAAACAAGCTATTAACCTGGAATGACGAAATACGATTTTGTTTACGTATGCACACCCTCCACATCTTTCAAATTCAACCTTCTATCGTCTCTAGAAGGGATTATTCTGGTGGTTGATTGATTACTAGAGTGGAGTTCGAAAGGGAAATTTGGAAATAAAAACTATTTGAATATATTGGCTTCAATATCTTTGGACGCTTGTCCAATTGCCTTGGTGTAAACTTGTTATTTGGGTTTTTATCATTTCAAGACATTTTTCCTCGTGATTTCTAGAATTCTTCGCGGGGGTTGCTCCGTAATTGGGTGCGACTGAGTTAGGATCGCCTTAGCTTGAAGAAACATCATAACTCTTTGGAATTGTATGACAATTGTAGCAGGAGGTGGCGCTACAGGGTAGGGGTGGGGATAGGGAGATTCTCGGGATATCTATATATCAACAATATTCGTGGTTAGACCTATCTTTTGAAGAAGAGTGCTCAACGGCAGTCAACGCTATAGGGCAGAGCTTATAAAATATTCAGAGTATAGACGACTGGATGGTGGCGATTTGGTTTCGATACAGACCGCATGGATTGTAAGGAATTAGATTCCATGGTGTCGAATAAGAAACCAAACCCATTCTCAGAATGTCATTAATACATGTATATTTAAGCAAATTCTACCTAAAGTCGACAATTGAGTTCACAAAATTAACTTGATAAATGTATTGAGGTCATTTGAAAAGTCATTTCATGCATGAGTTTCTGGAGGAGTTGAATGTATTATACCATAATTATGAAGGAACAGACATCGTTGACAAACTTTTGAGGTTTAAAGTATTGTCTATATTTGTACACCAAAATATGCCACGTCTTGAAAAAAGTGTTTCAAATAGAACTTATTATTATCAATGGCCTTTACACCTTTAAGATACTACTTTATTTCATATAAACACAGACATACCCTTATCATCAGTTTGGGGAGTCATTTCCTTAGTTGACCACCGTGCATTCAAATGGGAATCCGTGGATAGGGGTAAAAGCTGACAACTTGATTCAAAAGACTGTAGCTCGGCCTATACTTATCCGATTGGAATTATCTTTGCAGCAAATTAAAGATAATGAAATAGGCTTTCTGATGATACCACATATGTTAGATATATATGTTATTTAAAAAATTCAAAATGGCAGACACAATCAGGGTCATTTTTGTGTCGTCTGCAAGAATTGCAGAAGGCACATAGGGATTACTCTGGTCGTATGTCTGTGTGTCTGTGTATCTGTGTGTCTGTGTATCTGTGTGTCTGTGTATCTGTGTGTCTGTGTATCTGTGTGTGT